>CATQJB020000007.1:0-12242 GCA_958299025.2 Drosophila histrio | reverse complement strand
AATACGAACATTCAAACTGAAACTTTTTCAAGAAAAATATAGATAATTGCTGGTTATGACAAATTGAAATAAAATCTTATAGTATGTAACATAAATGCATCTGCATGTAAGTCTGAAAGTAGAAGATGCGTTTGCAATTCGAAGTATCTAACTATGTGCATGCATGTATATTTCTACACAATGATGAACAAATTGTTGACAATAGATGAGAGGTGGAAAACCAGTTTCAGTATGTAACTATGCACATAGCCTAAATTAGTCTATTGATTTGTATACCGGTTAAGCACAACAGAGGGGTCTCGCAAATACTATAAATGTAAGATTGCAACGCATCACCTTCGTTTGATACAAAAGAGAGCGAGATTAGTGAAAAGGAAGTACTTAATATTGGGAGGAGCTCAAAAGGTATCTGAAGTCGTTTAGAATTGCTTAGATGGTGTTGACAATCAGTTGAGAAGTAGCTGGAGATGATTTTGCTCCACCCACTGACAATGTTTAACTTTCAGTTTCACCTTGCACCCTTTCTAGATTATTTCTCAACTCTTTATTCGTGTATCATTCTTATTTATTTGCAGGTGAATAAGTGCTTTTGAATAATGTCAAATTATGTCATTTTGAGTTTGGGATTTGAATATACGTTTTCGTCACAAGATGTATACCCGGTTAAAGGGTTTTTATAGTATGATAAAGCACACACTTTGGGCTTTAAATATACGCTTTCGTCACAAGATGGATAACCGAATAATGGCACAAATATATCTACTTATATGGCGTGACATAAACAATTTTAACTAAGTATTACATTATGATGTGTTGTCTCAAAATTTGATGTGTTGACTCCATTACAATTCAATGGCTGTGACTTAATTACAAAATCAATTTATATGATGTAGGGTATTTTGTAGCAGAGCATTGTTATAGTTGCTCTGCTTAGGCAAATTTGAAACAGAAAAATACAAACAAACACTCTGTTTGTTAACTCAGCGGGCATTCGGTCAACCCTTTATGTTCTATTATACCAAGAGCAAAGGAAAGTCTGAACAATGGTCCTATTGTTCTTTTCAAGAGTTAAGATTTGCGTTTTAAACCATGCACAGAAGGAAGGCGTCGAAATTGTGATTGAGATGCCCACGAATGTTAAGGAATTGTACTCGTAGTACTGTAATTGAATTTCAATTAGGAGGCCGTCGGACAAATCAGTCCATTGTAATACATTTTCGAAACGAAAACGTTGCAGTTTGTTTTAGTACATACAAGTTAACCATAGCAAATATTAATTTTATTAAATGATATTTCTCCTGATATGGAATTACTATCTATCTTGTCATTGCATTGCATTTCGACAAGCTAACAGATCTTTTTGAGGCTTGAACCGGTTCTAGAATATCCTGAAATCAGAGTAGATTCTTTTTGATTTTTTGTATAACCTGTTCCAATTGAAATATTTTTGCGTATGTATCAGAAAGAAATTGGCAAACCTTAGAATTTGGAACTAGGCAAGTAGAGGATATTATAATTTAGTGAAGTTGCTCAACAAAGACCGTCTCTTTCTCTGTTGCCCCACAAAGACCGTCTCTTTCTATACAAACTAATCTCTCTATTCCCTAGCTATGTGGATGAAACTTGGTACAAATCTGACTTTTTGCTGCAGCCAGTACTTAGGTCATATAGTTCCCATAGGATAAGTTTACCAAACTTACTGATCAGCTGAAAATTAAATACAGAACACTGCATGCTTTGGGGTGTCACAGTTAACATTTCTTTATTGATTTAATTTTAATTTGATTCACATTTTGAAGGCACTAGCATTATGATATAAACAATTTAAGTTTTAACTATTCTGCCTGGATCATCTAATCTAAGGTCTAAGCAGAATCTTAGCAGATCGAAGCAAAATAGAGTATAGACAAAAAGGACGACAGCAGCAGAGTCCAGTGGGCAATGAGACTGTGTGAATGGACCCCAAGTAATATCACATACGTATGCCAAAGACCCAACAGGACAGACGGACGGACGGACGGACAGACAGACAGACGGACTGAGATCGAACAGATCGACTTAGTGCCTATGTCTCGCAAATGATAAACACCCTCCATAGCTCCCAGCTTCAGACCAGGTATCGAATCTTGCGTTGGTCCAGCAGCGAAAACAGGAAACAACAATGTTGTTCGCGAGAGGTTTGATTTCTTGTATTCGAGATCGCGTTTGCGTTTGCGTTCGCATTCGCATTCACCTGTTGTTATTTTGAGTGTGTTTATTTTTGCGAGGACGGCAACTACAACAACAACAGCAACAACAACAACAACGACAACAACAAAAAGCATCAGCAATAGCAACATCAACAACGACACACAACAGCAACTAGTTTTCCATGTTTCGCATCGCGCGCATTCGCATTCCGACGTCATTCGTCTCCCGCTTCCAATCCGATCTGCAGTCTCCGTCTGCGTCTCAGTCTCCGTCTGCGTCGCCGTCGCCGTCTCTGTCGCAGTCTCAGTCACTGTCTCTGGACCAGAGACCGGAGTGTCGGCGCCGCGATTCAGATTCGGCTTTATCTATCTACTCCAAAACACGTTTTCGCAGTATTTTCTCAATAGACTCTAGTGCACGCAATACTCAAGCTAAAATACAAACATACACACACACACATTGAATATTTATGCGTTACGCGTAACAAATCCAGGCAACAGAGGCCGACTTTTCGACAATTTTTGAATAAACACTTGCTAGCTCCGAGCTGATCGAGCAAGTGCAAGGGGGGAAAAGGAAATGCAATTCAAATCGCTTTATGTATCCACAGTGAGTCAAGTAATTGTTTTGACAAAATTTAAAGTGTATATATTTTATTTTGCAAGCAAAAAGCCAGGAAACGCAATACTTTTTTTTGTAAAAATAAAATATTTTTAAATTTTTAATTTATTAAATTCATTAATTTTCTTCTTATTTTAGTATTTTCATTAAAAATTATAAATACATGTTGTTATTATTGATACTTAATTTGTGACAGTTAAAATTAGATTACTTTTGAACAACATTTAAAATTAAATTAATTAGTTTATTCTATTAAGAAAAACGCAAGTATCCAACAAATTTATGTATTCTAAATTTATTTATGTTTTCGATATGTTATTTGGTATTTATTTAATCAAATTCAACTAATGTAGTATCTTTTCTACCCTTTAGTCCGTTTCCTACTAAAATATATAATGGTTTTAATTTTAATTAAATTTGAATAGAAATTTAAGAGCGATCAAGCCCTTGAATACTCTTACACATACGAGTATTTATAACAGTAGCTTTAATAATTTCAGTGCTTAATACAATCTTAAGGAGGAGGAGATACAACGAATATCAATAAAAGAAAATACTTTATTGTATAAAATTTAATGCCATTAATGCTGATTAAGAATATAAATATATATTTATATATTTCTAGACCCTCTGGTAGTTAGTTATGATTTTTTTTAGAACTTTGAATCGGATTTCCCGTTAGAGTTACATTTACTGATCGGATTCATCTTTTGAATGTGTTCAACTATATTCGATGGCAAGGAAAATCATAGTCTTATTTTTTATCATGTGCTTTAATAACAGTTGTCCAGTTTTACTAGCTCCCCAGAACTGGATAAAAACCTGTCATTAAATCAACCCACCCCCGGTTCCCCCTAAGTCACCACATTGCCTGGTGCTGGTCTGCTTGACTTAATGAGTGCGAGTGAGAGTGTGTCCGTGCGTGTGTGTGTTTGCAAGTGTATGTGCGTGTGTGGACGTTAACCTTTTCGAAATTTCGAGAAGATTTTGCAAGGATGTATCTCAGACAGAACTTTGACACAAGTCATAAATACTAATTCTTAGAATACTACATAGATATTCGCATTAAAATATATAAATGATTAATTTACTAGCATCAATGTTTTTAAACCCTGTGTAAAAAGCGTATAATGAATATGTGCAAATGTATGCAACAGGCATAAGGAGGCTTCTGCGATCCTATAAAGTATATATATTTTTGATCTGTATCAATAGCCGAGTCGATTGACACCCGTCCGTCCGTCCGTCTGTCCGTCCGTCCGTGCGTCTGTATGAACGCTTGGATCTCAGCAGCTATAAGAGCTAATGACGCAGATCAAGTTTATTTTCAATTTTCGATATCGCACCCCAAGCCCTAAGCCTAAAATTTCCAGGTAACACAGCTTAACTTAACAGATAGTTGAAGTATAACAAACGCTGAGCAATTTGCTGCAAGTTTCATAGCAATTGATCCACAAATAAAAAAGATATTAAGGAATTTGTTTCTAATCCATTATTTCTTAATTGATGGCCAGAGCGAGAGAGCATATGTAAATCCCATTTGCGCAAATGAGAGCGCACTTGATAATCTGATTTTCACAGTCGTCCGCTTTGGCGCTAAACATTGTGACGGTTCAAAAAAAGCTGAAGGCTATACATTGTGTGAAATGCTGAATGCTAATGGTTAACGTAAAAATAATATATTTTTAAATCCCAATATAATCAAAATACTTTGCTTTGAAGACCTGCGCATGGGTTTTTTCCCCCAGCGTTTCAGTTACTGTTCACGCTTCTGTAAACAATAATTTTGAAATAGTTACTTTAATATTAAGTACTTTTCTTCTTTTCAGATAATTAAAGTAGTATGTTTTTAAAATAACACATATTAGGGGAAATTGTTTCCTTTTCGATAAGAAGTTTAGCAACATCTTATATTTTCTAAATATTTATTTTTGCAACTTAATTTAATATTAATATAGTTTTTGTTGTATTAAATTTATTGAAACAATGATTAAATTTAATAGATATAATAAACAAATTAAAATTAATTTGTTAGCTATGAAATCGAGCTTGTTTGGGAATCGTATTTAATATTGCCCTAATTAAATTTAAGTAAGCCCGCTTAAATGGTATCTTACTTAAGAAAATTAATATTGGAATATTTTCAAGAAGAGAAAATATGAACAGATAAGATTGTAGGTCATATTTGATTATTACAATAATAGCTTCATAATTCTGAAAATTAAATTTATAGACATTGACTTCAAAGAAGTTGAGTGTGCCCAATAATGTTAGTCTGAATCCGACAAATGTAAAGATTAACAAGAATATATATGCTTTATGGGGTCTGCCGGACTTCCTTCGACCTGGTACGCAAATTTGTTTTGATAAACTTAATAGACCCTGTTTATCTTTTTAAAGTAAAGGGTCTAAAAACTTTAAAAATTGACATTATTTAAGCACATTTAATAGTTCTGATTATCTAGTATTTCTAACTAACTTTTATGATCAAATTATTAATTTTAGCTTTTGAAATTCGGGCAGCAGTGGAGAAAAGCTGATAGCAGGGTTGCTTTGCAATAGAATTAGAATCGTCCTCATTTATTTTTGATTATCGTTTCATTAGCCTCTACTTTGTACTCGCGACATCAGAATCGAAGTCTCTGAAAGCACTTACTCCTATACTTGTTTATATATATGTTTTTACTTTGTTACTGTCATTGTTGCAGTCGCAGTCGCCATCGCAGTCAGTGACTCTTTTCCGAATAGAAGCGGGATTGCCTTTAGCGGCAATACCACAAGAGATTACTAAATATACTATGGAAGTAGCGCATACTATAAACCGCATTTACGTCCGTCTATGCAACATACAACAAAAAGTCCATAAGACATTGCAATATTCCAGTGCCTTCCCCGCATTCTGTGTGCATATGTTTCATTGTTCTGCTTTGATTGTCTCTTTGATGTGGCCGTGGTTCTTATTACAAACGCGCGCGGGGAAACAAGTCTGTACATGTGTTGACCAGGCCCACAATTTATGGCGTTCCTAGATGACACTCTCGAACAATCGTGAACAATCGCCAAACAACAAACAACAAACGCAGAAAACCCTTTGACATATGTATGGAGTAACATCATTAGGTGCATCGACAACATTTGCATTAATGTCGAGTATGCTCAACTGTTCCCAGGTCCGAAGTACCGCATACTACACTCGTATAAAGCGAACTTGATGTGGACTAAATTCAATTAAATTATTAATTTATTCTCTAAGCTCAAGTAGAACAGGGTATAAAAATATTGATATTGTATAGAACTTTTTTTGCTTCTTTTTGTTTATTAGAATTTAATCTTGTAATATTTTATTGGGAACCAAATGGTATTTACCCATGAAATTATTTTCCAGCAAACTTAAGGCTTATATAAGATTTACTACAAGATCCAATTAAAAACCTCTCTCGTATTTGTTAAGTTCTATGTATTTAGATTTAGTAAAAAGTGCATAAATACCTTTAATTAAGCTTAAATAAATAATTATATGTATTTTTTTTTATTATTATTTATTCAGTGTGGATTCCCAGCGCTACAAGACAAAGCTTGTAAATTAGGGCGCTAGTCCATATCTATATAAATAAATAAAAGTATAAATAATAAGACCCATCGGGCTTAAACATTTTTTATTATTTGCAGGTAAATCAAGTGTATCTTGAATTTTGGATGAAATTGAAAAATAGCTCATTACACGAGACTTCAGAATTGGCACACATCATCATGATGAGTATCTTGCACTGGATGTGGCCCGATAGTTTCATCACGATCATCGGATTCCCGACTGTCCAGCTTGTTAAAAAAAAACACCTGACAGTTGGTAACATAATTGTTCTTAGTATATTATTTTGTTGGCTTATTTTATTTTATTTTAGGTGAATAAATAAACACATTTTATCAATCGAAATCAGAATAATGAAATAATCATTAGAATTAACCAAAACAGAACCGAGTGAAATAAAACAAAGGTAATTGTTTGACGCCCTGGTTACAGTTAAAGTTATACAAATATATTTCGTATGCATGTACGCACACACACAGCTGTAAGATAGTCACGAATCAAGTTTGTTGTCGGACAACAGTCGGAAAACAGTCGACAACCGTCGGGCAGTGATCGGCAATTAGAGAAAAACCAGTCTCCTCATCTCTCCATCTTCCCACCTCCCAAATGATTCGAGTTGAGAACTAAGCGGGGAGCTGGGAACTGTGTGGGGGACGGGGATCGGAAGGGGAGCAAGGAGCTGTCTGCGTGGCAAATGCACCTGTCGCACTGAATGCTTGTGCACAGCTTACGGTGCCAGTGGCAAGTTGCAAGTTGCAAGTCGCAAGTCGCAATAGCCAGTTGCAACTGCAAAGAGACCTGTTCAGGTCCCAGAGTTCAAAATTTTCCCAATTGCCCTCAACGTTTGTACACAATAATATAAATAGTATTTGAGGCAACACAAATGCATTCGCATTGTTTATGGGCTTGACTCTGATTGCAAATTCACTTTTAGTGATCGAAAAAGTGTATAAGCTCATATGGTGAATTTATTTATTTATTTAGATTTGATTAACTTGTATTATTTGAAAGCACAAGTCGCCATATAAACTTATGTGTGAAATGCACAGAAAGAGAAAAGCAAAATATGAATATATCCTAATTTATATTAAAAAGTTAAACATAATAATGAACTCATAATTGTAAATAATAGTTTTAATAAGTAAACTGTTATATTCAGAATTGTATATATGCTTAAGATACCAGAAAAAGATGGCAAACAATTGAGATAATAAAATAATTTTGTTGTATTACATTGAACCAAGGCTCGAACATGAATACTGTGCTATGGCTCCAACCGAAAGCTCTTGAAAAGTTTTTCTCTTTGTATTTTATAGTTGTTTTTGTCCTTTATTTAAGTAGACTTGCTGGCATCCGATCATTTTTATCAGTGTACATATCAGACTGTCAGCTTTAAATACTTTTAATACTTGCGAACATAATTATTAATATGAAATTGAACCATGGTTCGAACCTCAAACCTTTTTTTACTTACTTTGACCGATCTTTAGTGTAGTTTTCAGACTCTTCGAGCTATTCACAATAAATATATTGTATTAATTTGATGTGATATTTTGTAAAAGTATGTAAACTACTTTTAATACTTTTAGCTACACTTTTTGCAGAACTATGTATCTATGTAACTATGTATCTATGTAACTATGTATCTATGTATTTATATATATCTATGTATCTATATATAATCAATGCATTGATATATATAATATTTATATATATATCTTTTTATTTATGTATTCATGTATCTATGTATCTTTTGATATTTTAATCGATGTATCTTTTTATCTATGTGTCTTTTTATCGATGTATCTATGTATATATGTATCTCTTTCTTTATGTATTCATGTATCTATGTATCTACGTATCGATGTGTCTATGTATCTATGGGGAACTCACCTTTGCTTCTTCAGCTGTGTTTTTAAATTGTTATTCCATGTGTGTGTTTGTATTTTTTAAATATTGACTAGGTTTTTACTTAATTTACGCTACAATTTCTCTAAACTTGAATATGGCACTTTAAGAAATATATTTTGTTTTGTATTTGTCACATCTCACTTTGCGCAAGTACCAAATGTATGTAAGTGTGTAGCAATTTGTGCGTGTACTTGTGTGTAATCATATTTCTATCTTGCGATCTTCAATCTTCAGCGTTGTTGTTGTGTGGAACGTCACAGATGCCCACTGTTCCCACTGTTCGTGCGCACAACAAAAATACATTTTAGTTTGTTGTGTGGTGTGTGTGTTGATAAGTGTTTAACCTTTCATTGCCAGTTCAAATTTAGTTTTGTAGACCGAGAATTGGAATTGGAATTGAGAATAGAGCAGAGGAGCGCTCTCTCTCTCTCTCTCTCTCGCTCCCACTCTCGCTCTCACTCTTTACACTTGTAACACTTTGAATTTTACATACTTGTCTTGAACAATTATTTTAGATAATAATAGTAGTACATTTTTGACTGACGCACAAATTATCCCATCGTTATTTATAGTCAAAATGCGCGACGATTTGAATTTCGATTTCAACTTCGACTTCGATTACGATTTGAACGGAAACTGACAACAACAGGCAACAGGCGACAGGCGACTGCAACAGCGACTGCAACGGCGACTGCGACTGCGACAGCGACTGCAGCAGCGGCGACGACGACAACGACAACGACGGCGACAAGAACAATTGCAACGGCGACGCGACGACGACATAAAAGAAAGAAATCTCCACCACCACCACCACAACGTGGCAATGTTCAATTGTCACTGAATCCAATTGGATTCCACTTCCACCTTGAACGGCATCAACAGCTCCAAGCGGACTGCAGGGATGCTCTTCGGCTCCAAGATGAATCTAAGAGATGTTCGGTTCGGCGGTTATCGTTTCGGTTTTGCATTCGCACTCGGCATCAGTTATCTTCGTGTTCAGACGCATCTCTTTAGCATTTTACACTTTTGTCTCTTCAGCTAAAGAGAGCGCGGCACTCGTGCGGAGAGCGAGCATAGCAAAGAGAGCGCGCGTGTAACGCGCAGTCAGCCAATGGCAGCCAGGCACATGACTTTGATGACCAATCGTTGATTAATCGAATGCTCAAGACTCCGCCCACTGAACACATAACTCTTACGGCCATTTTTGAGGTCGACTAGAATATGTAAACTCTTCACTTTAATTATTTACATCTCTTAATACATATTTGATTTTTTTTTGTTATTACTTTACACACGTCGAAAGCCATGTAAATGTATCGAACTGATAATAATCCGGTTTACAAGCTTGATTCCCAGCTAAACGATCCGCGAATATGAGTGAATCACTCCGAACCATCTATTTGTTCCACTCCAAGTCGGTTTTCAATGCAGGTCAGATTTTAAGTGGACACAAAAAAAACAGAAAAGGAACAACTTGGATTTTTACACAATTTCACATGAAATTAAATAGCTTTAAGAGCCAAATTGTCAAAACAATCACTGGAAATAACTTGGGCAGCTATTATCTGAAAGTTGGCCAGATAAATAGTTATCAAAATATACTACACCACACTACCAAAAATACTCGGTAAAAAGATTTACTAACAGCGTAGCTTTAAAATTTGTACCTGTAATTGATGACATTTAAGCTATTTTATGGATAGACTTGGACTTATTCAAACAGTTGAAAGTCTTGAAAAATTTCAAGAAATTATAAAAATTGTCAGATGAATTAATATACTTAAGAAAACCAAAAAGTTCTCTATTTCAAAATGTATTTCATGCAAATTCAGGAATTCTAAGATTTTAATGCAATAAGCAAAAAGGAATTTTAAGCAGATATTGTCTATTGTTAAAAGAAAATCCACTCTGGTCAAAAACTCACAAATTGACATATTAATGTCACTAATTTAAGCTAAGTCAAATTAAGTCTGAGCATATACAAAAAATTATTGATTAATTATACACTGGCTCTTAAAGTTCCTTCAACATCTGACAAGTGTTAAATGTACAGCGTGGGCCCTAATAAGTGTCGCACTTCTTTAAAGCGTTGCTGTGCTTAAACAAAGCCGCACAGATAGGCACCTGTTATTATTTATTTGTCTTACGTTTATTGTGAAATCAATTTATTTATAAGTCAGCTAAAATATCATCTGTTGAAAGTGTGGTTACAATGGAAGCAAAACGAGGGCTTGTACAAAAATTGCATTTGGAAGGAAAAAAAACTAGTGAAATTGTTAACTCGTTTAAAAATATAGGAGTGAATCGCAGATTTGTGCAACGCACTGTTGCTCGGTTCAAGTCAACTGAAAGTGCTAAAATAGCAAAGAACGGAAGGCGCAAAAGTACCGCTACTACTCCTGGTTTGGTTAAGACTGTACGTGAAAGAATCAGAAGAAATTGTGCAGTTTTGGGACGAGAAATGGCCAAGAAGCTTTATGTGAGCCGTAAGACCATTAGAAAAATTTTTAAAAATAAGCCTAAGATGAAAGCTTACAAAAAAAACTTATTCACGGTCTTACGGAGTGTCAAAAAAAAAATGCGGCAAGAAAGAAGCGTTTTGATCCTTCAGCGACACGCAAAATGCAATATTTTTTTTTCTGATGAGAAGTTATTTCTGCTACAGAAAAGTCATAACCCACAGAATGATCGTGTTTATGCCACAAGCATGGTCGACATTCCGACTAATAAAAAAGCTATTGAAAGATTTCAAAATGCAACATCAGTTATGGTTTGGGGAGCTATATGTGCATCGGGCAAGCTACCACTGATGTTTATCGAAAAAGGTGTCAAAATTAATGCACAGTATTATTTGGATGAAGTTCTTGTGAACCATTTGCTACCTCACGCATCAAGCCTTTTTGGAAATAATTCATATTGCTTCCAACAAGACTCTTCTCCGGCTCACAAAGCAAAAAGTGTTCAGAGGTGGTGCACGGACAATGTGTCATGCTTTATTCCGGTGGATGAATGGCCTCCATCCTCTCCAGACCTGAATCCATTGGACTTCTGCATATGGGGTTGCATGTTGGCCAAATTGAAGAATTTAAAAAACATATACTTCGAGCAGTTTAAGTCTCTATTAGAAATAATATGGGACGAAATACCCGATGACATCGTCCGTGCCGCTTGCAACCGATTTCAAAAGCGTTTAAAGCTTGTACAAAATGCTAAGGGAGAAACATTCGAACTAAATATATAATAACATAAGAGAATACTCCAACAAATATAACTAAAAAGATTTCAATATAAATTTCTCGCTGGATTTGGTTTTATTTGATAAATTAGGTGCGACACTTATTAGGGCCCACGCTGTATAGTAAATGTTTGCATATATTTAAAATATTTTTATTTTATTTTATTTGTATTCATTTATTTATTTATTGCGACTAAGGATTTATGAAAACCGCAGGAAAACCCAATCAGACCAAAAAGTATTACAGTTAGTGTTGGTATATGTATAAATATTAGTATTTATGCAGTTTGAGTATACCTAATAACATTAGATAATTGGGGATAAGTATAAGACTTAGTATTATTATACAAAGTAGTAGTAAAGACGCAAAATTCTGAAGAATAATAATGCAAATGTTGGGATCCCAGTTTTAATTCGATCCTGCTTATTACAATATGGTGGACACCATTTGCATGAGCAATATTATAGGATAGAACGGACTAGAGAGACGTAATAATTTTTAATTTATACAAGAAATTTTGCCCAATTCACATACTTAATTTTTTTGTTCTTTGTATCTTATAATCATTCTAACTTAACTAAAATAGTACAACTTAATGGCAACTCAGATATAAAAAGAACTTTTCTTAAAGGTTTGACTTTATTTCTTGTTTCCGTCACACTTTGTAACGCCTATTGACTTTATTGCCTGAAACC
>CATQJB020000006.1:0-63645 GCA_958299025.2 Drosophila histrio | reverse complement strand
ACCGGAGATTTGTAGCAAATAAATTTCGAATGTACAAAGGTTGGAGGCAGCAGCTTGAGGCAAGGAAACGGGTAATTTGCCAGATAATCGACTATGGCTTCATTGGCGCAATGGGTACAGTTCGAACTCTTGTGGTGTGGTTCTGGAGTTCGACACCTACCAGAGGAACACTTTTTTTTAAGGTTATTATTCTTTTTAAAATATTTATTATTTAAAAGTGTATTTACGTTTATACTATTATTTCCTTTTTGAAAAATAAGTAAAGGGTCTCTCATAGTCGATTTCGGCTGTTGCCTGGTTATAATTATAATTGTTAGCACATTTCACCACGCATTGTGTTTTTTACTGTATGGATAAGTAATTTTTTTGACAAAATGCAAAATTAAGTATTAAAGTTAAAAATAATAAATTAAAATCAAGAAAAGTTTTTATATATTTATTTTTTAACACTATGTAACTGCCAAATAAAAATTTAAAACTTTAAAATTAAGGCACTAGTCACAAATTTAATCTTCAAACACCACAACCAGCTGTAAGTTTGTGATTTTTGCATTTAGTCAAAACAATTAGTTGGCTAACCGTTGATTTGAACCGTTGTTTGAATTGAATTTTATTGGGTTACTCGTGAATTCCGGCGGATCGTTTACAGGACCAGCATCGTCAGAAGTCGCGCAATGAAAATGCTTCCCGCCCGAGAGCCTGTGAACGTACAGAGCCAAGTAGAAGGATGTTCTGCCGAACCTCCAATCGAAACCGTCAATTGTGTGCGCCTTTGTCGACTGCGACTTGGACTTCGCGTGTCAGTGAACAGCAGCACTTCGCGTGATTGGCTGAAACGGTATGCTATCATTTTGTTTCGTTCTTCGTTTTGTTTTTGCTCGCTGCAGTTGCTTTTGTCTTTTCTAACACAATGGGCCAACTGGCAGCGAGTGAGCCCGACGACAGACACTTTTAAGTCCATCCAAGCCAAAGACGGCGAAATCGGTTTACGTTCTACGTTTTACGTTAAATTCCTGCTTGTTTTTACCTTCCCGTTTCCACCAGCAACTCGTGCAACTCGCAATCGTATTCGTATTCGTGCTCGCATTTACTGTTAGCATCAACGCATCGCAGAGAACTGAATGGCCAAACGGCGTGAACGCAACACAACGAACACTGGAATTATTATTTGGCACCATGCGCAGACGCAGAGAGTGCAAGCTGTGGGACGTCACAGCTGTCAACAAGGGCGTCGGCAAGGGGGAGAGAGACTAAAAATTTCCCCCTACACTTATGCATTTGCACTATTTAGTTTCCGAAATCCGAAAAATACCCAGTGGCAGTATAAATCAAATTTACTCCCAATGTCATACTTATTCTAGTAATTCGTTTTTTCTAGACTCTTTACTTTTTAAAAATAAGTAAAGTATATATATAAAGTATATATATTCTTAATTAGTATTACCAGCCGAGTCTATATAGCCATGTCCGTCTGTCTGTATGAGCGCCTAGATCTCAGAGACTATAAGAGCTAGAGTCACCAAATTTGGTATGGTGGTTCGTCTATGGGCTAAGCCGATCAAGTTTATCTTAAAATTTTGACACGCCCCCTTCCGCATCCTTAAATCGAGAACAAAATTTTTGAAATCCCATAAATCGAAAAATATTAAAGCTAGAGCCCTGATTTTGGCACACAGGACAATCATGTATCCTGAAAATTTCCCCGCGATCGGATAATAAACTCGGAAGTTATTCAAGAGTCAATAATACTTAGTGTCGGACCAAAGGAAGAAGAAGAGCATATTGACATTACAACGCGTTATGGGAACTATTAGTGTTACTCTTATTTCCATTTTGAAGAATAAGTAACGGGTCTCTCACAGTCGACTTCGACTGTAGCCTTTCCGACTGGTTTCAATAAGTACTCGAATGAGTGCTGGGATATTAAGTTTAAGGATCTGGCTTTTACCATCTTTAAGATCCTTTCGTTCTTACGGACGGATAGACGTTTAGTAATTCGTATTACTAATATATTTATTAATTCTCAAAAATGGGATTTCAAATTGTTACAACGTTTCGTGAATCAATATGACTCGAAGCTTCGGTGAAAATCAGAGAATCATCTGTCAGTGATGGGCAAACACCAAGTCATCAACCGTAAAGTAATCGATAGATGTCGATACCCTCATTTTGGTGTTGCCACAGACGGACATGACTATGTCGACCGGCGCTCGTGATACTGATCAAAAATATATATGCATTCGCTTCCTACTGCCTGTTACATACTTTTAACATACTTAATATTCCCCTCATATACAAATATTGGCGGTCCCCTTATTGCAAAAGCTGCCGACGCCTTTGGCTGTCAATGTCTATGCGACATACACACATATGCATGCGCAGAGAGAGCGAGAGCGAGAGTACGAAGCTTGCAATATAATGAATACTGCTCTCAAAGCTGAGGGGCGTGCATTCAATTGCTTGTAGCTTGCGCACTTGTATTGTTACGAGTATTTTCTCTTGCTTGCTCTATTGCTGGTCTAGATGTATGTATGTGTGTGGTGTCTTCCTGTTTATATGTGTGTGTATATAAGAATAGCATATACTTGCATAAACGTGAAATATATGTATGTACATACATATATACATGTGCACATACATAAGTATGTAGTGTTTGCGTATAAACGGTGAAAAACAAAAACATCGCTGCCTGTCAGTTCAAAAATCAATAGAATGTAAAGGCAACGCCGACGCAGACGACAACGTAACGGAACGAACAAAGGGCATTGTGTAACACAAAACCGAGCAATACGAAGTTTGAACTGAATCCGAAGCTCCTCCCTTTATCGTGCTTCGACGGCGGCAACCCCAGATCTGCCCGCAGCAGCAGCGGCAGCGGTGGTTAATGCCTCGTTTGCCTCAGCCAATTGTCTCTCCAATAATTTGCCATTGTAACTGCACATTTCGTTTCGGTTGGCCAGCTGGAATAGCACACACACACACAGCTTGTGTGTATGTACTTGCATACTTGCACAGCAAATATACTGACACACATACATACATACATATGCATATGTACGTAATAAAAACATAAACTAAGGTGTGTACATACATATCCATATGTATGTATGTTTGTGGAGGGACATAAGCATGTAGATATTATATATGTACATATATAAATACAAACAGCCGTTCTGGCATAATTATGTGCGAGGAAAGAGGTGTATCTGTGAGCAGATTATCTGTCTGTATGAGTGTGTCGATGTTCAAGACAATTAGAGATAAACATGCCGAATGTTTCAATGGCAGTGTTGTCATTTTGGTCATTTTATAGCCATACTTGGCTATATTTTGCAATTGAAGAAATACTATTAGCTATAAATTTAGCAACTTAAAAAAATGGATTGATTTATATTTCAGATGAAGAAAGTCAATAGTTCTGTGTAGAAAATCTATATATATTCATCTTTTTGTCACAAATGAGGCATTTTCCTATGTGTGTGCATGTTATCTACTCATTGTGAGTTCTATCTCAGACTTTCCGACTTGAGCCTGCTTGGCAATTCGGTTTTTGCCAATGCGCGGGGGAGCGAGTGAGATGAAGTGAGAAAAACATATTCAAATAGTTTAAAGACAGAATTATATTTTTTGATAAAGAAAGTCAATAGTTGTGTGTAGAAAATCTAAATATATATATACATTTCTTTATCCTGACTTACTGACGATTAGATCTAGGAGGATGTATTTCTTACAAAACAGAGCTAAGGTAATTTTAACGTGCAATAAGCAGGGTAATTTTGGGAAAATTCAATCACTTTCAATCTCATTGTCAAATTAAAAACCGAATTCTCAGACTCAATTCGATAAGTCAATAGCATTTTACTGTTCAAATGCCGCACAAATGAGGCATTTTCTTCTATGTGTGCTTGTTATCTGCTTAGTTAAGCGCTATTTTGGGTTATATATGAATATTACAATTTATAGATATTGTCTTAAAACAAGAAGAATGTGTTGAATTGACAAATATAAAAGTTATTTTATAGTTTTTAAATAACAATTGAAATTAATTTATCATAATAAAAAATTAATAATATAAATATATAAAGTTTATCTGCGATTTATTAAATTTTTCATATAAAAATGTTTCCAAAAGCGTGTTACACATTTTTAATGGGTTTAACAAAAAATAAATCAATTTGGGTGATTGGGGAAACATTTAAATGATGTAGTAAAGCTTAAGTAGATTATCTGATACTTTAGGTATATTAGTTGGAAGAATATGCAATTTAACCCATTTGTAATCCCATCTAATGTGTTATCTATAATTACTGTCTATTACTGAAAGCTAAGAAGCCCCTCACCTTGACCCACTTCTCTGTTATATTATTTTTGCTTCACGAGCATAATTTAATTATGCTCGCGCATTTTTCTTTTATCTTAATTTGCAATAAATTCAGTTTAAGTCTTGTCGATATGTCCAAGTGAAAAAACCATATTAAAATCAGCTAAAAACTACAGACTATCAAATTTTTATTTATTTTTTAATTTATTTTAATAAGTTCAAAGCTGCCAAATTTTCATGAAAATCGTTTAATATTTAATAAATTAAATGGATTTAAATCGCTAATGTACAAATCGGTTCAACGATGTTTTTACATCACTAATTTTAGTGTAATTGCTAATTTTAATTTATTAATATTTTATTATATTTATTTTGTTTGGTTTTTATATGTTGTTTGTTTAATTAATGTTATGTTATGCACTTTATGCATTGAGAGTCAATAATAAAGTTCTAGTCAGGTTGACATGACTACGAAATACCCAGCGCCAGACCCCCAAAATAATCTAAAACAGTCGAACTTCTAGATAGCGACTCTCAAGGGAACAAAAATAAACTTAGTTATATAGAAATTTCGAAATTGAGGAATATTACTTTTACGTGTAGTTATTGCAGGGTTCTGAAAATTAATTCACTATAAAACAAGCCGATCAGTCGAGCGCGCGCGACAGTAGGAAACCCTGTGCAGGTCTTCATACAAAAGTATTTTCATTATAATGGATTTAAATAAATCACTTGAATTCGATGTTGCTTGATTAGAGAGTAGGTAGCTTGCGATAGTCTGGCAACACTGGACTGCGGCTGTTCATTGTTTATGTTTAGCGCCGTAGCGCCACGCGTCTTTTTGTTCGATATATCGTCGCCGTGGTGCAGCGACTGCCCTGCGAAGCATCTGCATAAATTTGTTTCTTGAATAACTTCTGAGTTCAATATCCGATCTTACTGAAATTTGTAGGAAACCTTGAGAGAAGGATACTTACCATGTGTGCCAAGTCTCAAGTCTCTAGCTATAAAACTGCTCTTGTTATCAGCTTTTTCGAGTTATGGACGAAGGGGGCGTGGCATCGCGAAGACATTTTCAAGACACATTAAGCCCAAGCTTTTTATCATGTGCGCCAAATCTCAAGTCTCTAGCTTTAACATTGCTTATGTTATGGTGATTTTTCTAATTTTAAAACCAACGGGACTTGATATCGAAAATTTAAAATAAACTTGATCTGCGTATGGTATTCAGGAACCTACATTCTAAATTTGAAGTCTCTAGCTCTTATAGTTGCTGAGATCCACGCGTTCATACAGACGGACGGACAGGTGTCAA
This sequence comes from Drosophila histrio, assembly GCA_958299025.2. Classification (NCBI taxonomy): domain Eukaryota; kingdom Metazoa; phylum Arthropoda; class Insecta; order Diptera; family Drosophilidae; genus Drosophila; species Drosophila histrio. The sequence continues at coordinate 58,009 of CATQJB020000006.1, read as the reverse complement.
TTAACTCGGCTTTTGATACCGATTCAGAATATATATATTTTATAGGGTCGGAGATGCTTCCTTCTGCCTGTCACATAAATTCACACAAATTCATTATACCGCTTTTGCCCATTTTTAATGGGCACAGGGTATAAAAAACTTCGTTGGACACGTTCACGTTCAGAATTTATTATATATCATGTTTTTTTTTTGGTAAATGTTTCCTCTTTTATAGCCTGTGCCCATTAAAAATGGGCAAAAAAGGCTATAATGAATTTGTGTGAATGTATGTAACAGGCAGAAGGAAGCATCTCCGACCCTATAAAGTATATATATTCTTGATCAGTATCAATAGCCGAGTCGATTTACACCTGTCCGTCTGTTTGTCCGTCTGTCCGTCCGTCTGTCCGTCTGTATGAACGCGTGGATCTCACCAGCTATAAGAGCTAGAGACTTCAAATTTGGAATGTAGGTTCCTGAATACCATACGCAGATCAAGTTTATTTTAAATTTTCGATATCAAGTCCCGTTGGTTTTAAAATTAGAAAAATCACCATAACATAAGCAATGTCTAAGCTAGAGACTTAAGATTTGGCACACATGATAAAAAGCTTGGGCTTAATGTGTCCTGATAATTTCATCGCGATGCCCCGCCCCCTTCGCCCATAACTCAGAAAAGCTGATAACAAGAGTTTTATAGCTAGAGACTTGAGATTTGGCACACATAATAAATATCCTACTCTCAATGTGTGCAACAAATTTCAGTACGATTGGATATTGAACTCAGAAGTTATTCAAGAAACAGACTTATGCAGTGCTGCCAGACTATCGCAAGCAACCTACTCTCTATGCAAGCAACATCGATTCCAGCGATATATTTAAATCCCATTATAATGAAAATACTTTTCTTGGAAGACCTGCACAGGGTATCCTACTGTCGCGCCCGCTAGACTGATCGGCTTGTTATTATTAATCATCGTTGATATATACGTTACAAAGTAATGTTTCAAAGTAACGCTAAAAGTATGCAATCAGTTCCATTCCGTTGAAGTTTAAAATTAATATACAGTATAATTTGCTTAGCTGCCTCGAGTACTTTGCACGCAACTTCGAGGCAGCTATCTTAAAAATGCAGTTAACGTAATTTTAATTTTTGGACAAAAAAAGAGTTTACCTAAAGCTCAAATAAAATACATATATTTCTTTAATTGGTAAGCCAGTTACGCGTCGATTTTAACATCTTGTACCATTTCACAATTGAAAATGTATGTATAGAGCGAAAGTCTCGATCAAAGCATCAAGGAAAAAAACGGACAGCCGCAGAAATTCAAATTGCACGAGTTGCCATACTGCATTCAAATTATTTACGAAAATTTGCTATTTTCTCAATAGATGGCGCAGCAAACTTACATGATTTTCATAGGAAACCATACATAAATACTGCCGATATGAGGCGCTTAAGTGCAAAAGGCTGCTAAGTTGGAAGCACCAAACGTAATTATTTTCATACTAAAGAGATCATGATGCAGAAAAATTAGAATATCAGGCAGCTATCTTGACGATGCAGCTAAGTATCGAGGCAGCTAAGCAAATTATACTGTACTTATAATTGAGAATCGGGTATTTATGCATGGGGACTTGAGTTTATTGTTTTTCGAAAGTGAGCACTAAAACGAAATTTTGAAACTTTATTGCCCGCAAGAGGTAAATTTCTAAATAGTAACTAACTGAAATAAATCGACAAATGCCTTGGTATCGAAAATAAGAAAATTATTTTCCTTCCATTAATAATGGCACAGTAAAGACGGATGTTTAATTTGTGTACCCTTGCAGAGGGTATTTTAATTTTGTTCCCAAATGTGTAAAGCCCGAAACGAGGCATGCTTGATCAGCATCAACAGCCGAGTTGATAAAGCCATGTCTGTCTGTCCGTCTCACCGTCTGTCCGTCTAACCGTCCGTATGAACGAAAGGATCTAAGAGATGGTAAGAGCTAAAAGCTTGAACTTGGTCTCACAGCACTGATAATATTTGCAGGCAGATGAAGTTAATCTTTTTTCGCCCACAAATCAAGAAAAAGCTCATAACATAAGCAATTTTAAAACTAGAGACTTGATATTTGGCACACATGATGAGTAGCGTGGTGTCGATGTGTCTAGAAAATGTCATCACGATGCCAAGCCCTTTTGTCCGCAAATGTACATAGTTAAACGAATTACAAGAGAATTACATATGAAGTGAATTTGAGCTACAGGGTATATTACGGTCGGTATCCCGAATGTTCGGCTTGTTAAACACAACAGAATTGTGTAAATTTTGTATTCTGTCAAAACAATTACTTGACTAACTGTATGTATGTTTATATAGTATCTTCGGGATATCAAATTGGATGGATTGGCTTCTAATTTCTGTTCAAATCTCAGTCACAAATTACGTTGACGATGAGTTTGATGTGATTTTGTTTCATTTTAATTTTATTTCATTTGTTTTATTTATTTAACTTGTTAATTTCGGTTATGGCATCAAAAGCAGCAGCAAGAACAACAACAAAAACAAATACGTTGAAAATTACGCTGACAAAGTGGGTTTTGGGCTTACAGTTGTTTTGTGTGTGTGTGTATTGGTGTTCGGTCTGGAATATGGAATGGAATGGGTATTACGACGAAAAAGATCAAAGGACAATTTCCTGATTGTTTTATTCCGTTATTTTATTTTGTTTGCTTTACGTCCTCAGCGCTCTGTTGTGTCTTTATTGTTGTTGTTTTGGGTGTGTGTTGTCTTTGCTTATTTATTCCTCTTCGTTTACTTTTGTCAGCCACCGTCGAAAACCCCTGCCTGCCCGTCTCGCACCCCCTTTCTTTTTAATTCCCCACTCGTCGTATCGGTCAGAGCTATGCTTGTATTTATTTGCTTGTGTGTTTTGATTATTAAATCGTACTTCATTTGAATATTCCGTTTCATTTCACTCTTCGTTCAGTTTAGTTTAGTTAGAAGAGTATACAAAGGTGGACCAGTACCCAAAGGAGCCAGTCAGAAGGAGGCATCTCCAACCCTATAAAGTATCATCAATAGCCGAGTCGATATAGCGATGTCCGTCTGTCTGTCTGTCGTGCCATCCGTATGAACGAAAGGATCTCCGAGTTGGTAAGAGCTAGAAGCATGTACTCGATCTCCCAGAACTGCCACGCCCCCGTCGCCCATAATTTAAGAAGAAGCTCATGACTAGAGCACTTTTATAGCTAGAGATATTTGGCCGACATGAGAAGAATTACAAAAGAATTACATCGGGAGGGAGTTTAATCGGCATCCTGCACTGCCACGGTGTATATAACGGTCTGATTACCGACTCCCCTGGTTCTCTTTTTTGTTTTATACAGGTACTGGGCACATAACCACTGTAGTACTTTCGACTGGTTTTCCAGAGATCCCACCGATCCAAACTGCAAATATAACTTCAAAGAAGCGCTCTTAATGGATTAAGTGTCCTTTCTCGCGACAATAGCGATCCATCCCTCTTTCTACTGTAACAAATACAAATTAAATGCAAGCAAACATATGTATACATTTATTTAAATTGCGAGTGGCGAGTGGCGGTTTCTTCGACTTGTTGAACTTCTGGTGGTGAGTGGTTGAAACCTGGCCCGAGTGCTAAGCGAGGTTAATGGTAATTATGTGCAGTTCCGGCGACAACTCGAATCTCATTAGCGCAGCGCTTTTAGTTGAGCTTTCTTTTTCCATTACAATTAAAAAAATACTCATATGCAAATTGCTCAGAATGACAAGGACTAGGGAATAATGATGAGAAATTTTCCGGACCTAAGAACACTATATCAACCTTTAAAAATATGTAAAAGAAGCTAGAAAACTTTTTCTTTTGGTTGTTTGTATACCCTTTGTCCATGTAAATGGGAAAAATGACTTTGTTTAAGTCTAGATTAGTATCAACAGCAATTTTCTCTTCCCATTAATTTCTTGAAAATATTTAAACTATGACAACCTTGGAAAAACTAAACTGATTTCTATGAGAACTATTTTTTCTATTCTTTAATTTTATTGGTTGGGTGGAAAAAAATTTATTGAAAATATTCAGAATGTGTATTTTAAAAAAGTTGTCTACTGACATAATAAACCTTAGAATTCACATCGGAAAAATATCATATCGAAGATATAATAGGTCGTAACGCTTTGAATATCGACAAGTTCGAAATAAATTAGTTAAATTTGAACTTACAAAATTCAGAATGTGTATTTTAAAAAAGTTGTCTACTGACATAATAAACCTTAGAATTCACATCGGAAAAATATCATATCGAAGATATAATAGGTCGTAACGCTTTGAATATCGACAAGTTCGAAATAAATTAGTTAAATTTGAACTTACAAAATATGGCGGTAAATTAACTAATTTTCTTAAACATATATTGGCAAGGGAAGTGAAACAAACATAAGAATGTTCAAAAAAGTTGAAAAACAGGCAGGTAAACTATACATTTTTAACAATACTTGTATACAAATTTCAACGAGCAGAAATGAGTTTAAATTTAAATTTAATTTCTCGATTTTAGTGACTAATGTAATAATTTAGAAGTTATTAGGTATCTATAGCATTAGAAAAAAATACATATAAATAATAAAAGCGTCATATTGTGGATTGTTTGTTGGTTATTTAGAAGATGTTGAAGTCTGTACATGTCGGTTTAATATTTACTTTGGCATAATTTAAATGTAAATTTTAAAAAATTAAGGTAACGAAAGATACTAAAGTATTTTGCGTTTTATCATTTTAAAAATCATCAAACATACATACGAGTATATCGCCTTGAATATCGAATCGTTCTTTGCCTGAATATCGTTTTAATTATCGTCGATACCCATCCCTAGTAGATAGGGCCGAGGATATATTATCGATTATCGGTAATATTTCTCTCTTTGCTTGAATATTGTTTTAATACAGCGATACACAATCTATATCGTCGATACCCATCCCTTGTATAAGCGAAATATTGATCGACATATATCAACAGCCCTACTGGTAGTATTGTACAAAATCACAATATTATCCCCAGCAGGTGCAAGAGACTGTGAATGTGAGTGTGAATGTGATTGCGAAAGCGAATGAGAGTGGGAAGGAACTCGACGTGGCAGCTATGAAAGGCAACGTAATAGGGAAACAACAAACATACCAGTGGCACATCATTAACGCCACGAACTGCAACACAATAACAAAGATTTGAAGTGGACATTCAGAATTCACACACCCAAGTCCAGGGAGGGAGAGAGAGAGAGAGAGATATGCAGATGGAAGTATCTATCGCCTTTGTTGTGGATCTGCTTTGTTCGCTGCTGCTCGCGAAATGTTTAAGAACCGCAGTAAATCCACAGATGACGACGTACGTCACTCATTTTATATTCATTGACGACTGCCAACACCAGTAACAGTAACAGTTGAGGTAAGGATGATGGAGGACCGAGAAATAAGGACTATGCCGCAAATTGCTCCCAAATGTTTCCATCGCACTCGCACATTTGCACAATGAACGAAGATGAGCCTCGCATATTTATGTATGTACAAGTGAAATTAATGTTATGCACACGTACATACATATATGTATAATACATGCACCAGAAGATAAACACTCGGTACGTCAAACACGAATACAGTAACCATCTGATATGACGAATAGAATCTATCATTTTATTTGAACCCGAATAAACAGCAACAATTTAAAACAGAAAATAAAAATGAAAAATTACGGACGGAAAAGGAAATCAAACCTGAATACAATGTTCCGGATGTGTGGAAAAAAGTCATATATATATCGTATTTTTGGATGGAAATTTTGGAGAGAGAAAACATTATTATTTTCAACTTTGATTATGATAATTAGTCATAGATCTACATTAAAATGTATTAATGTATATTATTAATTATTATTGTATATATTAAACATATAAGTCTTATTGCCTTACATACAGTAGTGAGATAACTCACTTGTCATTTTGACAGACTGTGGAGTAATCACCGTATCGAGTGTCTCCTGTTAGTGAGTACAGTGTAAACACTAACAATACTGCATGACGTGCAAGTATGTATATGAACATAAATGTATCCAACTTGAAATACATTTATTTACATACATATGCCTCTTCTTTCTCTCAATGAACTTTTACTCTTCTCCCACCCACGCTACGATTATACTATGCACAGCATATTCGTCCTTTTGACGCCCTGAGGTCGTGAATCACGTATGGCTCTCGCAGGAGCCGTAACACGGCGAAGCAGTTGTCGTCTGCTCCCATTTTTAGGACCAAAGTGCTAGCTGCTAGTTCTTTTTATACCCTGCGTCTACTAAAAAATGATAAAAATAAAAGGGGTAATACTCGTATAGCCAGGGACTTTAAGTTTGAAGTGCCAGTTTCTTTAGACCACAGGCAGATCAAGCTTATCAAAATCCCGGCAAAACTGAATCAGTTTAATGTGATTAACTGTCTCTAAAATCTAAAATGGATAAAGCAATAAGATATAAATTTTAAAATGATAAACTATAATTAATTCTTTCACATATTTACTTTACACCAGAGTTCAAGCAAAGTTTAAAGATGAATTTAAACTAATATAATATAATATTTACTTTACAACAGAGTTCAAGCAAAGTTTAAAGATGAATTTAAACTAATATAATTTAAATATTTTGACTAGCGCTAGGAATCACATCTTAATAAAATAGATAATAGAAACAGTAACGATTATAATTTTAAAAACATAAATTATCATAGTAATTCTTGATATTCCATCAGAAAATTAAAAGAAAACTCATACTTTGATCTACTCATAAAAATGATGAAATAACAATAATATTCAAATTTGTATTTTAAATGAATTTAAAATAAAAGTTACAAAATATTTTAATCTTACATTTTTATAATATAACATTACATTAATATAATATAAATAAAAAGTAAAACTAATTTGCGATCCCTATTAAATTCTGCGGTCTATTAATTTAGTTGCATTAAAACTTAGGCCAATTAAAATTGTAAATTCTTCTTGACTGTAACGTTTGTATTTTTGCTTAAGAATACTTATATGAAAAGGTGGCACACTTTTACCATTTACCTATGTAAGTTGCAACCCTGGGAAAAGTCAGTAACGTGTTAACATTAGCAGTAGTTGATTAAATCACATAAAAAGTCTCTTACAGTTTGATTGATCTCTTATTGGTTTAGCTGCATTTTTCTAATACGACAAATATTGGTAACAGAGTAATAACATTTCCGGGAAGCAAAATATGTTTAATTAAAATACCAAAATATTTTTAATAAGCCCCAAGATCAAAAACATATTAGACAAGGGGTGTTCTGCGAACCTCTAGCAACGTTAAAGCAACCCAAAAGCAACTGTCGGTGTTCCTGAAATCGTTTTTGGCTTTTTTTAAATCTCTCAACATTTCTTCCACCATTTGATCAAATGTCAGCTCGTATTGATTTGAGTGAACAAAAGAGTTATGGAAATAAATATTAGAATATATTCCCTGCTGGAATGCATAAATAAAATTTCAAATTGATTATATTTTAGTATGTAATTTTAAGTTTTTATTAAAACATCGTAAAACCAACAGAGCAAATTAAATCAGGGCTGTCATTGCATTATAAATACTTCGCGGTAAGATATATTTGAATTACTACTTATTAGACCCTTTACTTTAAAATAGTAAATAGGGCCTATTAAGTTTGTCAAAAAAATGTGCGTAACAGGTCGAAGGAAGTCCGGCAGCCCCATAAAGTATATGTATTCTTTATCAGCATTACCAGCCGAGTCAATATAGCCATGTCCGTCTGTCCGTCTGTCTGTATGAGCGCCTAGATCTCAGAGACTATGAGAGCTAGAGTCACCAAATTTGGTATGGTGGTTCGTCTATGGGCTAAGCAGATCAAGTTTATGTTTAAATTTTGACACGCCCCCTTCCGCCTCCGTAAATCGAAATCAACATTTTTGAAATTACATAAAATGGAAAATATTAAAGCTAGAGTCCTTAATTTTGGCACACAGAACGAGCATCGGGATCCTAATGTATCCTGAAAATGTTCTCGCGATAGAATAATAATCTCGAAAGTTATTCAAATAAAAACTTAAAATCCCATATAATGGTCAATTTTAAAACTGGAATTGCACACAGGACAAGCATTGGGATACTAATGTATCCTGAAAATTTCATCGCGATAGGATAATAAAGTCGGAAGTTATTCAAATCTCAATATTACTCAGTGTCAACGTAACAACGCGCTATGGGGTACTATTAGTGTTAATCTTATTTGCTTTTTGAAGAATAAGTAAAGGGTCTCTCATAGTCGACATCGACTATATACTAATTAGTTTTGTTTCATATTGGGAGCATTCGAACTATTAATAATTTAGTGTAAAACTATATTTGATTGAGGTTGCATATTTTATATTATTTTTTATAGCTGTTGCAAAGCTGTCGTTGCTTTAACACTCGATTTTTTGACAGCCAGCTTGTTTTAAAAGTCTTCTATCGTCAATTCTAAAATATGTCCGAAAAATGAAATCTCTAACCTTTCAGGAACACCGACATTTCGTTCGGTTGTTTTCAAAAGCAATTGTATTTTCAATTTAATTTGCACAGTTAGATTTTTGAAGGAGATACAATTAATTATACAGTATAACTGATTCCTAACAGAAGAATAATTCAAGCTTAACCCGGGCCTTTAAGTCATTATTTTAATATTATATACAAATGTTTTTTTACTTTGGATAAAAAGATTAGAGTGCGATGAAAAACGTTTAAATAAATATGTAAAATTTAAAAATTCTAATTTAATAAAATAAGAGCTCGAAGAAAGAGTTGTTTCAGATTTTGCTGAAATATCTGATAATTTTGTCATTTGGATTACATTGCTTTGTCTATCCATAAGGATGAGGGTGGGGTGCGGCGGATATCGTTATCAAAGTTGTCAGAATTGTGAAATTGGCAAACCGCCAAAATGTGGCATTGAATGCTATTAAAATTCATTGGCATGCTCGGTCTGAGACTTCGACTGCGACCTAAGCAAAATCTGATAAGGATTTCGTGGATTACAAACCGTGCTTCCGTGCAGTGTTGTCATTTCAGCTATTTTATAGCTAAAGCTAGATACTTTATAATTGTATAGGCTAGAAATGTTAAGGAAATGATATTGGATAGGAATCTAGCGATTACTTGACTACTTTTAAAGATTGCCAGACAACTGCAATACACTGTAGCTAATAAATAATTCTGTGCAGATAATTTATCAGATATTGTTATGGAAAAATCGACTTTTGTCAATTGGGAAAATACTACTAGAATCGTTAAATGCTTTTTGTGGTTATATATAAATATTGAAAATAATTTTATCGTACATGTTGTTATGTTGAATTAAAATATGTCTAAAGTGCTGCAACAACTAGTTACCTGTTTTTAGCTACCATTTCTAATCAAACTAGCAATTTAAGACCTTGAAATTTTGGCAACACTGACGATGATTTAAGCACCAGCGACTTTAGTTGTTATTCGACGATTCCCAATTGGCCGCTTCTTATGCCACTGTCTGTCACTGTCTGCCCGAAGCGGTAAAGGAAACCGTTAATAAATACAACAATCCCCTAGGAAGCACAAATCCGTTGAAAGGTGGCCGTGCCATCAGCCTGTGGCTTTCCTCGTGGCTGCAAATTACACCGATGACACGCTGTGTCATCGCTTCATTGACATACTCGAGTGGGTCGTGTCCGGGGGGTGAGGTGTGGCTTTGGCAAGGGTGTTCACTGTACTCTGTACTCTCTACTCCGACGGAGACGTAGACAGGGGCGGAAACGTTTTCTGACAATGTCAATGAATTCCCTTTTTTTGGTTCAGGTTTCCAGCTAGATATCCATCAATTTTCTTGAATAATATGGCATTGTTACTTTGAGGATGCTGTCGATGACTGTACCCCTGTGGATATTTACCGTGTTCTTTTTATCCCTGCTAATGCCTTTTTTATTTCGGCGCATTATCAAAAAATCAATTACAAGAGCTTTCTGTCGCACACTTCTAAAACAGCTGAGAACTTTCAAAGAGATATAACTCGATTAATACCAAGACGAAAAAATAAAGAAAAGTCTTGAATGGCAGGCCGATTACTTGATACCTTTTGGATATTTAAAAAAGTTGCAATATTCAATTTCACATATTATTATTATTATTTGACCTTTTACTTTAAAAAAGTAAAACGGGTCTATTAAGTTTGTCAAAAAAAAAATGTGCGTAACAGGTCGAAGGAAGTCCGGCAGACCCCATAAAGTATATATATTCTTGATCAGCATCACCAGCCGAGTCGATATAGCCATGTCCTTCTGTCCGTCTGTCTGTATGAACACCTAGATCTCAGAGACTATAAGAGCTAGAGTCACCAAATTTGGTATGGTGGTTCGTCTATGGGCTAAGCAGATCAAGTTTATCTTAAAATTTTGACACGCCCCCTTCCGCCTCCGTAAATCGAGAACAAAATTTTTGAAATCCCATAAAACGAAAAATATTAAAGCTAGAGTCCTGAATTTTGGCACACATTTCATTGCGATCGGATAATAATCTCGCAAGTTATTCAAAAAAAACTTAAAATCCCATATAATGGTCAATTTTAAAACTGGAGCCTTGAATTTTGGCACACAGGACAAGCATCGGGGTCCTAATTTATCCTGACAATTTCATCACGATCGGACAAGAAACTCGAGAGTTATTCAAAACTCAATATTACCTAGTGTCGGACCAAAGGAAGAAAAAGAGCATATTGACGTTACAAAGCGTTATGGGGAACTATTAGGGTTACTCTTATTTCCATTTAGAAGAATAAGTAAAGGGTCTCTCATAGTCGACTTCGACTGTAGCCTTTCCAACTGGTTATATTTAATAATATGCCAGAAAAGCACTTTTTATTTAGGTTGGTTGAAATCAAAGGTCGAAAAAACAATTATGGAAGGAAATGTTTAGAAAGTTCGACCGTGGTGATTCAAAAGACGTGTAAAGAAATCGTGACAGGTGAAAAAACAGCAATAGACCGCGTGGATATTCCAAGACGAGTCAAATCCAACAAAAGTTGTTCGTGGAAGAAGCACAGCCAAGCAAATGGTCGCCTGTTTCTTCGGTCGACTGGGTCATGTGGCCACTGTTCCGCTTGAGCAACGTAGGACGGTCAACTCTGAGTGGTATACGACCATTTGTTTGCCGAAAGTTTTCGGAGAGTGCGTTACACATTTCATGACAATAGTATAATAGCCTCTGTAAGGGTAGAATCGATTCGACCCTGTCCCGTAACCTGGCCATCTCGACTAGAGGTTGTTTTAGGTTTTTAGCTAGAAAGCCGTTTTCATTTATGAAATTTCAATCTAAAGGTGAGGCAAAGTGTTAGTTAAATGCTGTTCTATACCGAACTTTTATTATTTTAAACCCATTTGCTTTAATATTCAGTTTCCGGGGTGCGTAAAGCTGTGTGCACTATTATAATTCTCTTAAAAAATAAGCCTACTGAATCTTATCATTTCTCTTGATACTTTGTTCTAAGAGCAACAACAAAAATATCGTTGAACCAGTCGGAAAGGCTACAGTCGAAGTCGACTATGAGAGACTCTTTACTTAGTCTTCAAAAAGCAAATAAGATTAACACTAATAGTACCCCATAGCGCGTTGTTAAGTTGACACTGAGTAATATTGAGATTTGAAAAACTTCCGAGATTATTAACCTATCGCGATGACATTTTCAGGATACATTAGGACCCCGATGTTCGTCCTGTGTGCCACCGTTTTATGGAAATTTAAAAAATTTTGTTTTCGAGAGTAAAAATTTTAACATAAACTTGATCTACTTAGCCCATAAACGAACCACCATACCAAATTTGGTGACTCTAGCTATCATAGTCTCTGAGATCTAGGCGCTTATGCAGACCCTTTACTTTAAAAAACTAATTGGGGTCTATTAAGTTTGTCAAAAAAAGTGCGTTGATGTTGTCAGTTGTTAAATTGAAAGGATTGTGATTAAAATTTATTGTGCGAATTACTACTACAATTTGTATAAGTCATCTTTCAATTGCGACCACCTGCCACTGCCCAACTTGGTACTCCTCCTTGATCCTTTGCATTAAAGAGAGCTCCAAACAAAATAAAATATGTAATTTATGAAATGAAATAATAAAATATAATGCAAAACTGATTATTCAGATTTTCATTTCAATTGAGATGCAAAGTGGCGTGAAATTCAAATGAGTTCAACTCAATTATAATAATAAACTGCTCGTTTTTGTTGCTGCTGCTGCTGCTGATTTTTATTCTTTTTCAGTTCTTCTCTTGTTGTTTGTTGAGAAGGTCCCTTTGATTTTAATACGTAAAAGCGCTTTTATTATGTGTGTCTGGGTGAGTGTGTGGGTGTGCCAATTTCTGTCATTTTCATTGGGTATAAAAATTCGTTTTATAAACTTTTCCGACTGGTGTCACGATTACACACATTTTTATACCCTGCACTCATTTAAGCTGAGCAGAAAAGGGTGAAAGCAATTTCACATAGTTGGGGTCAAAGAAATTGGAAGGCTCGATCATTGCTTGCGACAATGCTTTGTTAATGTGCAAGTGCCCAATTTTTTTTTGTTTATTTATGTATTTGTATGCTTAGTGCGTGCTAGAGTATTCTGGGCGCAGGGCATTTCCAAGGTGAGCACTATTGGGTAAAGCGTTATTACTTGTGAATTTCGTTTATTTTTTGTCGGTTGCCTGCAATCTGAGGGCACGCGTTGTCCCTTAAAATAATTTAGTATTGCATACATATATATTCATAAGTGTGCGAAAGTAGGATGCCCTGCGCTACAGTCAAGTGTTCCCGGCTGTTTATGTTCAGTACAGGTAAACGCTAAAATTCACTCCCAATGAAATTCTCTTGTAATTTGTTTTTTTTTTATTAGTGGGCGAAGGGGGCGTGGCTTCGCCAAGATATTATCTATCTTATATATAGGGTCGGACATGCATCCTTCTGCCTGTTACATACATTGGGACAAACCTATAAGCCTTAGTACCCTTTGGATACTCGGCTAATAATTTATACAAATGTTAACATTAGTCCTTAAATTAGTAAAATAGTAAGAAGAGCAGCCGACACGAAAGTAATTAAGAGTTTGTATACTCTATTTTGCAATATTTTTATACTATACTTGATATAATTTTATAATATAATAGCGTAATAATTTCAAATCACTTGGATTGTGCAGATTTTCACATTTTGAAACGAAATTTGGCTTTAGGACTTCAACAAAAAATTAAAATTAAATTAGATTACGGCCGCTTGAAAGGGTTTTACCAATTTTGAATTGGATTTGCTTAGCGTATTAATATTTATATAAACAAACAATTTGTTTGTTTTATGGTGAAAAAAAAAACGGATAATAGACAATATATTATATCTAATTTATTATTTATATTTACGATTTTAAATTTATGATCAGTCGTAAGGACAACAGGCATGAAAAAATAATTAAAAACAGGGGTACAATAGGATGCCAACATGGTTGCATGAATGCGGCGCTCCTACTTGTTTTTATTTATATATAGCTCATGAAAGGTGAGACAGAGAGAGGGAGAACGAGAGCGAAAGAAGGAAAGAGAGTCGAGGCGCAAGTTGAAGTCCAATTGAGTTCCTGAAATACTTGTCTTTTGAGGTCGTGGTGCACGTGACGGTCATTGAGTAACGCGAAATGTCGAGGGATGGACAAAGAGGATGTTGGCTGGCAATGAATGCATGAAGCCTTTCGATGCAAGGGATGGAATAACATGAGAAATGTGGATGGACGGCGCGTAGATCCACTTGAAGTTGGCTTTATTCTAATTATAATACCCAGACCGAAAAAAGGCCATTAAGTGGTAGCACCCCAACCCATACCACCACACCTAAGGCCCACCCATTGCGTGGCCAATGTCAAGTGCAAAGGTCTCTCAAGCAAAAGTCGCACGGCGCATGTTATCAAGGGGAAACGGGGAACTGGGAACGGGCAACAATAACAACAGCAACAACCCAAAGAAGTTTTTTAACCCAGCTTTCTAAGCGTACAACAAGGCTTATAAAATTGTGGCAATGTAAGTAACAGACAGAAGGAAACATCACCGAAAGAACAAAGATATAAGCTTTATATACGATACGATTTGTTCACATTTTTGGGACGATGTTATATCCTAACCGATTTCGATTATCAATGTAATTTTAATAATTTCATTTTTGATTTTTCACACATATTCTAAGACATTTTTGGGATCAGCAACATAAACTGAATTATTCGCTTGTCTGTTTCACTGACTGACTATAAGAAGTAGAGTAACGAAATTGGTTACAATGGTTGCTTTGATTTATATAACGGGAATAAAATTAGTTGCAATGGAATAATTTTCTTATTCACTTAACGACAGCCATTCCAAGCAACTGCTGCTGTTGACAACCAGAGCTGTTAACAAACAGAGTTGCCAACAAACAGAGCTGTTAACAGACATAACAAAGTACTTAGATCTCAAATATCGAATGAAATATCGCAAATGTTATTACATTTTAAATATGTAAAGTTTTAAGCATGGTAAAATTTTGAAATAATAATCCGAGTGTTGCTTACAATTTATCAATTCAAATTGTTTATACAAATAAAATGAATACCCTAAATGTTATTTGACATCTGACATTTTGTTTACAGAAGTCTAATTTGGTCATTTGCTTATTTAATACAATTTAAATAAATATAGAATTATAAAAGTTTAAAATTGAGAATTTAAAAAACCATATTTACAATATTAAATTTGAGATACAAATTTAAAGTTGAGATTAACATATAAGTAAATTGTAAAAATTGATTCAACATTCGTTATTCGATATTTTTGTTTCGTTTAAATCGATGGGTTGGGAAGACACTTCAGTTGGGAATATTACAGTTGGGCAAACTCGATTGGAGCGTTCTTGTTCAGCATGGAATTGGTTCTGGTCTCCGTCTCCGTCTGCGTCTCCGTTTCGGACCGCCCAGTGCGTTCAAGGTAATTGTTTTTCTTTATTTGTCCGGGTTCCTTCCCAACTGAATGCTCCCCCTCTCACTCCCCAATTGTGCTGCATTCTGCATCCTGCGTCCGCGTCAATTCAATTACAAGTTATTTCACGTTCGCACTGACGCTGACGCTGCCGTTGACGGGACACGCACGACACTTCCACATGTCGTCAGTTGGAGGAGGGCGACAGTCCTTTTCCCGGCCAGGAAATTCGGGCACAAATTGGGGAAATTGAAATTTGAATTGAAAAACATTGCTTGTACAAATTATGATGCTGGCTGTGTGTGTTTCTAACTCTATGCTGCTGCTGCTGGAAATGAAAAACAAAAGTCTTCCGCCCCCTTCTCCGTCGTGTTCTTGTCCGAGGCTCATCAGTCCATTCGATCACATATTAGTCACAGGGATAACAAAATTTGTCCACCCTCTTGAGCAAACATTCTATCTATCTCATACATATACTGTATACTGTCAAAGAATGGGACAGGAACTCGAGCTTCTATTCATAATATTCGAAAACAATGGCGACTCTAATGATGGGAAAAGCGCCCAGCCCATGAGCATGATGAGATGATTAAATCTGGGACAACAAAGGACAATATAGCATTCAAATTAGAAGCTCATTGTCGTACTTTGTTGCCAAAGTAGCGGCAATATTTGTTGGGAGCTGCAGCTTTGTTCCCTCAGACAATGGGAGCACAAATGATGCCAACAGCCCACTGTACGATTATATAGTACTTTTATCAGTGGATCACAAAGTTTTCAAATTATACCACAGATATACGTACACAGAGCGAAATATGCCATACTAAAACTAAGTACGAATGACCTCGATTTAAGTATTTCCCATTCTTAAAATCCATACTTGATACAAGTACGAATTACTGAAAATGAGTGAACAAATTCTTAGACCAAGTACACATATTCTTGATATAAGAGTAAACAATCTTGAATTAAGTAGAACTCCAGAATTACTAGAAATGAGTATGAAAATTCTAGACATAAGTTCGGAACTCGGGCTCGAAACAGATTATCACAGCGAATACCCACTGAACAAGTTTGTGACATCTTATATCAAGATTTATTTAACTTACATTATTTTTGCGATTTCTTGCTTAGAATTCCCAAATGGTTCTAGCTTGTCTGCTATAAGAAGCATTTCAATGGGCATCGAGAAGTTAAGAATTTATTCGACAGGAGGAAAATTTTCTGTAGTCAGTCTTCGCCAACTTTCACATTGTCTGATAGTCCTTAACACCCACGCTAATAATTTCGACAATTTGATTAGGCAGCGTGTGGTATTATTTTAAGTACATTTTGCTCAATCAATCTATGTTTACACAATTCTGATTTAAGCCTGTTTTAAGCAAAAATCCATAATCATATTTGTATTTTGAGATACTTGTGTACTTAGTTTCAGAATTTAAGGGACCTAGAACAAGTGTGAATTGTACATAAATCAAGAATGAATGTACTTAGTTCAAGTATGCTTCGAACTCACTTTTAAGTTTGAAAATACTGAATGCTAAAATTTTCGGACTTAAGAAATCGTACTTGAATTAAGATCGAGATTCTTGACTTCAGTAATTTCATTCTTAGTGAGAAATCAAGTATGAAATGTGGCGTTTTAAGTCCGAAATACTTGATTTTTTCGCTCTGTGTACATATCTCTAGCACAAGCATATGTACATACAAGTACACAGAGCGAAAAAAAAATATAATAATATTTGTAGATATCAAAAAGTAAATAAAAGTAAGCATAAATTTGGGAATTCAACTAAGAAATATATTCAGAGTACAAAAATTAGGAAATTGAGATATGAAAAACATGCAGAGTATATTCCTAATAATATAAATTTTTAATTGATTGATAAAATCTCTTACTATAGTAAAAGTCATGAGTTTTGTGCCCCATCAAATTGTATATTTGATTTAATTCTAATGCAAGGTGTTCGCAATATTTACTTGTAGACCCTGCATGATTCTAGATCATTTTAAATAAATGTTACGACAAAAGGTAAGGCTTTTTTCTGATTCCTTTTCTAGAGCATTTCTGAAAAACTTACCAAAAAAACATTTTATTAAAAAACGTGTAAAAGTTGAACTAAAATATATTTTATTAAAAATCACACGTTTTTAAAATCTTGCAGGTTTCCAGCCTTGTTTCAAATGTCGTATAGTATAAATAAAAGTTTTTGCTGTGCTATTAATGCAACATTGTGACTAGTGGCTTAACTTAAAAGTATTAGGTAAGTAATTAATAAATAGATAAATAAAATAAATAAATAAATACTGCATTTGGCTTTTTTCGCGTTGTGTACATTGTAAAGCAAGTTCTGGTCTGCCAGCAATACAATGATACGGATAACAACGATCATCATCAATCGACATCATCAATCTTCATCCATTACTCTACGCTGAACAATAATGTCTAATAATTCGTACATGGGACTGTGGGCGCGTGGAACGCGTGGGACGCGTGGGCGGGGTCAATTGCTAATGCCGGCACGAAAACATTTTTTTTCTTTCATAGAGCAAATTTAGAGGCCATTGAAAGAGACCGCACATACAGCAAAGGGCTGCAACCCCCGAGCAAACTAGAACTTTGTTTTTCAAGCGAACAACAACAGGTGCCGAAACTAAACATTTCCCAGAGCAAGAGTGAAAATCAGACTTGAAGAAACTAAACGGCAACGGGAGGGGATGTCAAAGCTAACTGCCTGGGAATTATTTGTTTTGCTATAAATCAATTGAGTTCGCCCCCCCTAGTATACTTACTACACACACATATCTAAATTATAAACTGTCAGCTGTGCGGCACACGCCAGGAGTTGGGAACCGGGAGCCGGGAGCGGAAAGCATTGTGTATTCCATAATTCTGTATTCCATAATTCTTCGTATGCCCCGTCCTAACTCAAAATCCAATGATGATGTCGATGTCGACTTCGAATTTAATTTCCATGCGCGTGAGACTGTCAGAATTATATCACTATAAATATTTTTCATGTCTAAATATAACATTTATGATTTCCCCGAGAAATAATTTATAAAAAGTCAGAAATTTTTGACAAAATATCCCAAATTTTCTAGAACAAAGGCAACACGAAAATAAACCATTACGATGCTACTCTGCCATGAAACATCCAGACTGGCGGACCAACAGACAGTCGTTGGGGCAACCATCCGTCAACAATAAAAGCATCGCCATCCGATCTTCCCCCTTCCTCGCCCTCATCATTCCCAATAGCACCCACTCACTATGAGGCATATGCAGTGTGTACAAATATCGTTTCTGTCCTTAAATAGACAAAAGGAACAAGAGCAACATTCCCAACTTCCAGTCGTACTTATATATGAGTTTATTGTTGAGGGGG
The DNA here is from genome assembly GCA_958299025.2 of Drosophila histrio. Taxonomy (NCBI): domain Eukaryota; kingdom Metazoa; phylum Arthropoda; class Insecta; order Diptera; family Drosophilidae; genus Drosophila; species Drosophila histrio. The sequence continues at coordinate 39,586 of CATQJB020000006.1, read as the reverse complement.
TACACACTCACAGACTTTCTTTTTCTGTTTCAGGTTATGCCAATCTTCCTCATCAGTACCATTTCAGCTACATAGCTTACCCAACGCTTGATCCAAGCTTGTTCTTTAAGTTGTGCTGCTAGAACCAGTTAAGAATTCTAAGGGCGCAATATAGAAAAAACGCATGAAAGTTGAGCTGACCTTTTTGTGTTTTGTTCTAATTATTGTAGTTCCCAAAGAAATTGTAACATTTTAAATGAGAAATAATATTTTATATAAGAAAGTTTAAAGCACTTTCCCCCAAAAATACGCAACATAGCCTTAATTATATTTTATGCATGGTTCCTTATTCATTTTGTTGCCTTTAGTTTCGAATCTAATGTTCTCTTCTTTACGTGTACTATATTATTGATAAAAACAAGCATTCTAACATACACGATGGATATCTATCTATCACAATCACAAACTGTTGGCATCTCATTTAACAGAACAAGCATTAAAATGTCATCGATTTTCTTCATGGATGTTTTTAGGTTTTATTTAATTTAGTTAAACTATGGTTTATCGAACTAACGTTCCTATGCAAGCAATATGATATAGTACTTGTTTACACAATGTACAGTACACATTGTATTAAAAGACTTTTTTTAAAATAATAAGCTAAAAATACTAAGGCCAATTTCGGATTTCACTTTTCGCTGAATTTGCGGAAATAAATTGCCTTTTACCTGTCCCGAATTTTACGGATTTAATCCCCCTGACATTGAGTTGGTGAATTGAAAAAAATCCGATTAAGCAACTATATGCTTAGCAAAGTGGTAATATAAATCTTATTAAACACTTAACTATTTTATTATTAATAATATATTTGATTTATAAAATCTTTTTTAGTTAACATACTTTAATAATTTTTCGACTGACCTGCTTAGTGAATAGAAGTATAATAAATAGTCCGAATTTACAAGATACATATAACTGATCATGATTACCACCACTTTTGGTGGGGAACGCGTTGTTATTTTAAGTGAAATTCGGTTAACATTTTTAAATGTAAATCCGCAAAATAAAAGTGAACATAGGCTTGATAAACGCTCAGCATTCATTTAATCAGAGTTATCGGTATATTAAAAAAAAAAAACATAATAATGTAAAGGTGGTAAGGTAGGAAATCAGTCAGCTGCCTCTGTCCTCAGTGTTTTACCGCAGCTATTTGTGGTTGAGAGTACGCACATTTATGTACATATGTTCAAGTGATTCGATATGCCACAGATTTATTTACCATTTTAGGAGACATTAGCTACGCAAATGCCTCCGACTCCGACTTCGACTCTGAGTTCAGCTCTGCATTGAGAACCTTTTAAAATTGATGGCAATTAAGGCGATGCTTGAGGTTGGTCGGTCCGATTTGGTTTTGGCATGGACCGGAAGTGGCTTTGCATGAAGCGATGATGATGATGATGGCTAATTAACCAGCCACTGCCACTGACAGTGACCCTACTCCTGACACAAGTCGTAATCCTTGTGGCAACAGCCATGAAAAGTTTGCGGCGTGTGCCGCATGATTGTACTGACTCCCCCATACTAGTTACTTGCTCTGCTCTTTGTGGCATTAAATACCCGAATGTAACAAGTTTTCGCAAATCAAGTGATTATCCAGGGGCTTTAAAAACCATTCGCTTATAATTGCAATTATGTAGGTCGCTTGCATGGAACGTGTTGGCACTCCATCAGCTTATCCCTCGCCATCCCTTAGGTATTGATATACTTACGAATACTCGTATGTATACAGTTACAGTTCATTTGATTTCAGCAAGCACCCTCAAGCATCAAAAAGGACGCGACTAACGGATTGGCAACTTCTTGTCAAGCCCACAAAGCTTTATGGTTATGGAGCATGTTTGGAGCACAAGTCCATATTTTGGTTTTCCTGTATCTTTACTTTAGTTTTTAAGTTAAGTCGAATTTTATAGCTAGAGACTTGACATTTGGTACACGTGACAAGTTTCTTGGTCGATGTTCGTGTATGTATGCGTTTCAATGTGCTCTTACATATATTTACATGGGTTTGAATACGTGTAAGATATCTAAGGGTCTGGCCTCTCGACTTAAGCTTTTTAACTTCTTCACTTCGTGGACCAGTTTCTGGAACCCTTGAACCCAGTGTTTTGTTATTAGACTTTCTTTCTACAACCTAATAATTCTATTTTCGGGTTTGAGGGGTATGTCTAGAGATTCGGTTATTGTTGTTGGTTCAAAATAGCGAACGGAACTGGTTTGCAGCCATACTATTTATATTAGTTTAGAATATATTAATCGCTGCAAGTATATTAATTTGTTAAGTATGTAGCTAAATATAAGAATAGTCCTGTATTATATTTACTGTTTTATTTGTATAATACTTATTCAAAATTAATAGAGAGCTTTATATGATTAATTTTATAACCAAAATCAATAATTATATTAAACATGATTTTTAATAATAAAGAACATAAATACTTATTACTTAACAATATGTATTACAAAACTGATAATCGTTACGTAAGATTACTCTGGTTTGGACAAAGAGTTTTATACTTGTGTGTATATACGATAAGTGGGTATAACTATTTTATGTGCTGCAGATCAAGTTGAGATTTTTCCAACTTGAGATGCCTTTGATGCACTTCGATGTAATGTGTCACTGGGGGCATATTTTCCGATCTCTCCACTTACGCTTTTATTTGTTTTGTTTTATATTCGGTGGCTTTTCTAATGTCGCTGCCTCTAATAATAGGACTTGACGCTTCTATTCTAATCTCATCCAATCCGATCTGATTGTCACCCTTTTAATATGAAAACATTTCTCACCTCATTCTCACCTTGTATTTATCAAGTTACTGACACACAGCTGAACCTCCCCCTCTTGTACAAAGGGTTACAGATAATTTTGTTTATTGCTTTTAAATGGAAAGTAGCTTGTTGGTTTTCCCAAACTGAAACGGTTCCAGTTCGGGATCGAAAACGGTGTGAGTGTTTGGTGTGGGGTATAATAACACTGCACTCTGCGCATGTGACTCGTGCCCGAAGATCATTGGAAAATAGAAACTTCAATCTTGAATATTTTTCGTTCATATTATCCGATAGTCATTAAATATTTCAGCTCCGTCGGCGTTGAGACCCAAATGTGGTGCTCGTTATTGTTTAGAAAATTACAAATTTTGAAAGAGTAATGCATACAAATTTTCAAAAATCCAGAAAACTTATCATAAATTTGCTGCGCGGAACTGAAAACTACATTTCAAGCTTTATCGAATTCTATTACTGTCTGCACACGTGGCATATTTATACTGGAAAAACCTTTATATTTGAGGTAAACTAGTATATAATATATAGTATATAATATATGTATAAGTATAAGTATAAGTATAAGTATAAGTATAAGTATAAGTATAAGTATAAGTATAAGTATAAGTATAAGTATAAGTATAAGTATAAGTATAAGTATAAGTATAAGTATAAGTATAAGTATAAGTATAAGTATAAGTATAAGTATAAGTATAAGTATAAGTATAAGTATAAGTATAAGTATAAGTATAAGTATAAGTATAAGTATAAGTATAAGTATAAGTATAAGTATAAGTATAAGTATAAGTATAAGTATAAGTATAAGTATAAGTATAAGTATAAGTATAAGTATAAGTATAAGTATAAGTATAAGTATAAGTATAAGTATAAGTATAAGTATAAGTATAAGTATAAGTATAAGTATAAGTATAAGTATAAGTATAAGTATAAGTATAAGTATAAGTATAAGTATAAGTATAAGTATAAGTATAAGTATAAGTATAAGTATAAGTATAAGTATAAGTATAAGTATAAGTATAAGTATAAGTATAAGTATAAGTATAAGTATAAGTATAAGTATAAGTATAAGTATAAGTATAAGTATAAGTATAAGTATAAGTATAAGTATAAGTATAAGTATAAGTATAAGTATAAGTATAAGTATAAGTATAAGTATAAGTATAAGTATAAGTATAAGTATAAGTATAAGTATAAGTATAAGTATAAGTATAAGTATAAGTATAAGTATAAGTATAAGTATAAGTATAAGTATAAGTATAAGTATAAGTATAAGTATAAGTATAAGTATAAGTATAAGTATAAGTATAAGTATAAGTATAAGTATAAGTATAAGTATAAGTATAAGTATAAGTATAAGTATAAGTATAAGTATAAGTATAAGTATAAGTATAAGTATAAGTATAAGTATAAGTATAAGTATAAGTATAAGTATAAGTATAAGTATAAGTATAAGTATAAGTATAAGTATAAGTATAAGTATAAGTATAAGTATAAGTATAAGTATAAGTATAAGTATAAGTATAAGTATAAGTATAAGTATAAGTATAAGTATAAGTATAAGTATAAGTATAAGTATAAGTATAAGTATAAGTATAAGTATAAGTATAAGTATAAGTATAAGTATAAGTATAAGTATAAGTATAAGTATAAGTATAAGTATAAGTATAAGTATAAGTATAAGTATAAGTATAAGTATAAGTATAAGTATAAGTATAAGTATAAGTATAAGTATAAGTATAAGTATAAGTATAAGTATAAGTATAAGTATAAGTATAAGTATAAGTATAAGTATAAGTATAAGTATAAGTATAAGTATAAGTATAAGTATAAGTATAAGTATAAGTATAAGTATAAGTATAAGTATAAGTATAAGTATAAGTATAAGTATAAGTATAAGTATAAGTATAAGTATAAGTATAAGTATAAGTATAAGTATAAGTATAAGTATAAGTATAAGTATAAGTATAAGTATAAGTATAAGTATAAGTATAAGTATAAGTATAAGTATAAGTATAAGTATAAGTATAAGTATAAGTATAAGTATAAGTATAAGTATAAGTATAAGTATAAGTATAAGTATAAGTATAAGTATAAGTATAAGTATAAGTATAAGTATAAGTATAAGTATAAGTATAAGTATAAGTATAAGTATAAGTATAAGTATAAGTATAAGTATAAGTATAAGTATAAGTATAAGTATAAGTATAAGTATAAGTATAAGTATAAGTATAAGTATAAGTATAAGTATAAGTATAAGTATAAGTATAAGTATAAGTATAAGTATAAGTATAAGTATAAGTATAAGTATAAGTATAAGTATAAGTATAAGTATAAGTATAAGTATAAGTATAAGTATAAGTATAAGTATAAGTATAAGTATAAGTATAAGTATAAGTATAAGTATAAGTATAAGTATAAGTATAAGTATAAGTATAAGTATAAGTATAAGTATAAGTATAAGTATAAGTATAAGTATAAGTATAAGTATAAGTATAAGTATAAGTATAAGTATAAGTATAAGTATAAGTATAAGTATAAGTATAAGTATAAGTATAAGTATAAGTATAAGTATAAGTATAAGTATAAGTATAAGTATAAGTATAAGTATAAGTATAAGTATAAGTATAAGTATAAGTATAAGTATAAGTATAAGTATAAGTATAAGTATAAGTATAAGTATAAGTATAAGTATAAGTATAAGTATAAGTATAAGTATAAGTATAAGTATAAGTATAAGTATAAGTATAAGTATAAGTATAAGTATAAGTATAAGTATAAGTATAAGTATAAGTATAAGTATAAGTATAAGTATAAGTATAAGTATAAGTATAAGTATAAGTATAAGTATAAGTATAAGTATAAGTATAAGTATAAGTATAAGTATAAGTATAAGTATAAGTATAAGTATAAGTATAAGTATAAGTATAAGTATAAGTATAAGTATAAGTATAAGTATAAGTATAAGTATAAGTATAAGTATAAGTATAAGTATAAGTATAAGTATAAGTATAAGTATAAGTATAAGTATAAGTATAAGTATAAGTATAAGTATAAGTATAAGTATAAGTATAAGTATAAGTATAAGTATAAGTATAAGTATAAGTATAAGTATAAGTATAAGTATAAGTATAAGTATAAGTATAAGTATAAGTATAAGTATAAGTATAAGTATAAGTATAAGTATAAGTATAAGTATAAGTATAAGTATAAGTATAAGTATAAGTATAAGTATAAGTATAAGTATAAGTATAAGTATAAGTATAAGTATAAGTATAAGTATAAGTATAAGTATAAGTATAAGTATAAGTATAAGTATAAGTATAAGTATAAGTATAAGTATAAGTATAAGTATAAGTATAAGTATAAGTATAAGTATAAGTATAAGTATAAGTATAAGTATAAGTATAAGTATAAGTATAAGTATAAGTATAAGTATAAGTATAAGTATAAGTATAAGTATAAGTATAAGTATAAGTATAAGTATAAGTATAAGTATAAGTATAAGTATAAGTATAAGTATAAGTATAAGTATAAGTATAAGTATAAGTATAAGTATAAGTATAAGTATAAGTATAAGTATAAGTATAAGTATAAGTATAAGTATAAGTATAAGTATAAGTATAAGTATAAGTATAAGTATAAGTATAAGTATAAGTATAAGTATAAGTATAAGTATAAGTATAAGTATAAGTATAAGTATAAGTATAAGTATAAGTATAAGTATAAGTATAAGTATAAGTATAAGTATAAGTATAAGTATAAGTATAAGTATAAGTATAAGTATAAGTATAAGTATAAGTATAAGTATAAGTATAAGTATAAGTATAAGTATAAGTATAAGTATAAGTATAAGTATAAGTATAAGTATAAGTATAAGTATAAGTATAAGTATAAGTATAAGTATAAGTATAAGTATAAGTATAAGTATAAGTATAAGTATAAGTATAAGTATAAGTATAAGTATAAGTATAAGTATAAGTATAAGTATAAGTATAAGTATAAGTATAAGTATAAGTATAAGTATAAGTATAAGTATAAGTATAAGTATAAGTATAAGTATAAGTATAAGTATAAGTATAAGTATAAGTATAAGTATAAGTATAAGTATAAGTATAAGTATAAGTATAAGTATAAGTATAAGTATAAGTATAAGTATAAGTATAAGTATAAGTATAAGTATAAGTATAAGTATAAGTATAAGTATAAGTATAAGTATAAGTATAAGTATAAGTATAAGTATAAGTATAAGTATAAGTATAAGTATAAGTATAAGTATAAGTATAAGTATAAGTATAAGTATAAGTATAAGTATAAGTATAAGTATAAGTATAAGTATAAGTATAAGTATAAGTATAAGTATAAGTATAAGTATAAGTATAAGTATAAGTATAAGTATAAGTATAAGTATAAGTATAAGTATAAGTATAAGTATAAGTATAAGTATAAGTATAAGTATAAGTATAAGTATAAGTATAAGTATAAGTATAAGTATAAGTATAAAGTATAAAAATCAAAATTTTACTGGTTCATCGACTTTTCTGCGAGAGTATCAAGTCTTCGGTGTGACGATGACAACATTTTGCCTAATATTAAGAAATAACAACTTGAATATTTTCTGCATGTTAGATTTTTTTTTAATTATAAATATCATTATTATATAAAAACACATAAATTAAGAAATTTTCTTTGCTTACACAGTCAAAAACTATATTAGGCGAGCCACAGAAATTCAAATTAACCGAAAACCAAGTCAAGCTGATTTTAGGGCACACAGAGCCCTGTTCAAGCTGGTTTTAAAATCTATAATAATTTGGCTAGGAATTTGTCAAATTTCAGTTATATAAAACCAGCAAAGTACCATAAGTGTTACTGTTTTGGAAAGGTTATTAAATATTCGGAACATAAATTATTTGTAACTAAACGAAATCTCTCCAAAATCTCTCTATGCAAACTAGTCTCTCAGTTTTAGAGCTATCTGGATGAAACTTGGTACAGATCAGTCTTTTTGCTGCAGGCAGTACATATGTCGGAACCGGCCGGATCGGATCACTATATTATATAGTTGCCATTGGAACTATCGGTCGAAAATCATACTCTTGTATGGCAAACTTTTTTATTTCTTAACACATTTCAACCAAACTAACAGATTATGCATTTGTTCCTGTCTTAAATATCCTGATCAAATTTGGTTTAAGTCGGATAAAAATGAAAATTTAACTGGTTTATCTACTTTTCTGCGAGAGTATCAAGTCTTCGGTGTGACGATGACAACTTTTTGTACTTGTTCTTTTTTTAAAAGGGATCTGCCAAGTCTTATAACTCATATGTTTATAGTCGCAAGACTCAACCTAGTCATAGTCGGTCCCCCAATTCATTTGATAGAAATAAGCATTTACATTTTAAAGAGAAATTTATGAATTTTATGACATTTATGGATGTGTTGAACATTTCCCTGTTTTCGTGCGTATAAAATATAGACGAGTCGATCAATGGGAAACGCCCACATCCAGAAGTATGAATAGGATCGCAAGAGCCAAATGGACGGTTCATAAATTGTTTTTTCCCCACGTAGTATACACAAAAATACTTATGCATGTGCATGTAGTGTTGATCTATATTTATGAGATTTTTAGCTTTCAATACAGTCGCATATATATTTGCATGAGTTTGAATGTATTTGCTTGTTTGCGTGTGGGATGCAGTGCATGTGTATGTTTGTGTGTATATGTTAGTTCTTATACTTATTGAATTTAAAAATGAATTTGATAAATAGTTTATATAGAAACCGATGCTCTTAGATTACTGTGGATATTGCCGAAACGAAAATTAATTCAAATATCGGTTCTGCCAAGAGGTTTTCAATTTGAAGTAGTTTTTGAATATAATGTAAAGCATAAAGAGAGCAACAAAGCACTTTTGCATATATATGTATTTACAGGTACAATTTATTTATTTAATTCATTTATTATTCATTATTAAATTTTGTAGGACTACGAGAAACAATTTAAAAGATTCCGTGATAATTAAAATTATGCTTAAAGCTGAATCGAAATAATAATGGTAATTTCTTAAAAAATCTTAAAGTCTGTTCCAGGTTATAATTGCTAAATTAAAACAATTTACGAATCAAATCAAATCAAATTATCCTGTTCTTAGTGCTATTTGGGAATTTTAAGCAAGTGAATGCAAACAAAGTTTTAGACTTAAATAATATCTTGATTTCAGATTTTTCTGTGAGTATTCGTTGTGACAAATTGTTTCGAACCCGAATTCCGAACTTATAAATAAAACTTCTTTCGAACTAATTTCTGTTAAATCTAGAGTTTTTCTTGGTTCACTGTTGTTTCTTCTTACATTAAGATTACGTGTACTTTGTAAAGTTATTTTTGTATTTAAAGAATCGTAAAGTAGAGTGTTATTTCATTAAAAGAAAATAGTAAAAATAGAATACAACTTAATTTAGTTAGTTGTAGTATTGAAATATCTTAATTGTTTGTATAAACTTAATTAACTTACTTATTTATATATTTTTATATTTATTAACACTTTTTAATATCCTTTTAGCGCGCTAAGAAGTAGTTAACTAAGACATTTATGCCTAATTTGAGGTCATTTGAAGTTAGTTTTAGTGAGGCTTTTTTTCTCTATGTGTACCACTTCCGCTCTCTATACGCCAAAAAGTTTTCCGTAGTTGAGATTTGAGTGTGCCTGTGACATAATGAGATCCAAACAAACATCGCATCGCTTCGTTGGCCCTACGGATATTCACAGCTTTGGGCCACAATGTGACTTCAGCATCGTCCATTCGCTTTCATTTTCATTTACATTTACATTTTCATTCATGAATTTCCCATTTAAAAATAGAACTGCTGAGCATGAAGATCCCGATCTCGGTGTCGTACCCGATTCTGTTCCCGTTCCCGTTGTCAGGCCAACGTTGTCATGTTGAGGCAGTTGAGGCAACGCAAGGTTAGCACAATTTGATTAATATTAGAATATTTTCAGGCAATTTTTTTAATGCATTTCCGGTGTGATTTGCAGTTGCACACAGTCAGGGAGTATTCTTTTGACACTGTGTGTGCCAGAATTTAAATTCACACACACTCGTATACACACATACATTTATACAACTACATTTACTTGTAATATACGAATCACTTGAATATAGGAATAATTGGGGCTACAAAAGTCGTCAACCTTTTGCGTTTTAATATATACCTAGTGGAATTAATAATTGTTACATAAAATAGGGCAAAAACGTATTATAACCTTGAGTAAATGGTTAAGCATAGCGACCAACAAAAAGGTCAATTTTCAAATCAAATAATATTTTTTTTGGCTTGTTGCACTTAATGCTAAGAATAATATTACAATATAAATACATACATATTTCTCCTTGCACAAAGCGAGCGAAAACTATTGATGAATGGATAATCTAGGTGAGGAAAACTTTATAAACTAAAACAAGCGAAACAGTCGAGACCCCGACCGTAGTATACCCTGTGGGTCTACAGGAACCCGCTCAAATTCACTCCAGATGAAATTCTCTAGTAATTGGTTTTTTATTAATTTGTGGGCGAAGGGGGCGTGGCATCGTGATAAAATTGTCTGCACACATCGACTCCAAGATACTCATCATGTATGGTAAATGTGAAGTTTTTAGCTGTAATATTGCTCTTGTTATGAGGTTTTTCAGCTACAAAACTGCTTGCTTTATGAGCTTTTCATTAATTTGAGGGCGAAGAGGGCGTGGCATCCAAAAAAAAAGATAAACTTGATCTGCCTGCAAAAATTTCCAGTGCTGGGACACCAAGTTCAAGCTTCTAGCTCTTACCATCTCTGAGATCCTTTAGTTTATACGGACGGACCGACGGACCGACAGACAGACGGACATTGCTATGTCGACTCGGAACCGGCCGGATCGGATCACTATATCATATAGCTGCCATTGGAACTATCGGTCGGAAATCATACTTTTGTATGGCAAACTTTTTTATTTTTTAACACATTTCAACCAAACTAACAGATTATGCATTTGTTCCTGTCTTAAATATCCTGATCAAATTTGGTTTAAGTCGGATCACTATATCATATAGCTGCCATAGGAAAAATCGGTTGAAAAGGTCATCAGGATTCTGCAAAGGTATGAAATCTTTGGCGAGCCAAAAATAACAAAGGGCACCCTACTGTCGACTCTCTAGCTTGTTCATAATTTCAATTTATTTTATTATGTCGACTTTTGATGAAAATAAGCGTTTTTCAAACCAGTTTCCATTTTCTAAAATTAATCATATTTTGGTGGATCTATTTTTATTAAATGTATGCGATAAATTTACAGGATTTTTTCTAGTCCGAGTGCTGTTATCTAAAGAAGACTGTTAAAAAAATATCAAGAGTCGAATATTATGCACTGTGTTTTGTGTGTGTTTGTGCAAATAATGGGATGTAGTGGTTTTCCTCCCTATCTATGTACTTATGTATCTACATGCATACATATATACATGCTTTTATTGCCTAGTATTTTTGTTTGCTCGCTTGTGTATGTGCATATTCACGCACACACACATTAACATATACCTACACCTACACCTTCGGGTACTCGTCAGCTTTGAGTATAAAGAACAAGACACAGTTGAGTGAGACGGCAAAATGTATTTGTTTTCTATTGGCAGACCGATGAGAATGTGGTTGTCAGACATCCGTGCACATGCATATGTATGTATGTATATATATGTATTCTGACAACATGGATGTTGCTTTGTAGGTCCGACCTACACATACATGTATTTATAAAGGTATTCAAGAGTATTCAAGGTGTGTGTACGTGTTTCCACATGGTTAAAAACATATGTATACAAACATGTACACTCCCTATGACGAACATTGAATGTATGTAAGTGTAAATCATGTATGTACATATGTTTCCATGTACAAACGTGTAGTTTAAAATGTGATGGATAAAGTATAAAACAATATTTACATTTATTGCTAATTTAGTAATACAAAAACATTAACCACAGTCTGTCGAAGGCATCTTCGTCTCTATAGATAGACGCTAGATACGTTCCTGATCTGTAACAATAGCCCAATAATGAGATTTATTTCAAAAAAGTGGACCAACTTTAGCTTGTCCACTAAATAATATTTTTCACAACTTATATTGTAATTGTATAGTATTTATATTTATTTATTAATACTTTTCTATACTTTACTTCACTTCATTCAAGGTAAAATTTTTGTACGCATATCGATATGTGAATTAACATTTAAATTAAATTAAATTAACATGAAAATTCACTTAAACTTTTATTTAAAAAAAAAACTAATTCAATGTATAAACGAAAAGAAAGTGAATCCGTTTTAGTGTAATTAAATGTATTCAGTTGCCAAGAAATTGTTAAAAAAAATAAACAATATTGTAAAAATCACATTCAACAACAACATCGTTGCTTATAGTATAACAAAAATAGATAGTAAGTATGATTTATTGGCTTTAATATATTAATAATTAACAATTACTTGACTCGCCCATATCGCTTGAAAACTGACGTAACTTTCGATTCAGAAACTGTAGTAAAAAAAAAAACCAGTCGGAAAGGCTACAGTCGAAGTCGACTATAAGAGACCCTTTACTTATTCTTCAAAATGGATATAGGAGTAACACTAATAGTTCCCATAACGCGTTGTAACGTCAATATGCTCTTCTTCTTCCTTTGACCCGACTCTGAGTAATATTAGGTCTTGAATAACTTCCGAGTTTACTATTCGATTGTGATAAAATTATAGGATACGTTAGGACCCTGATACCCGTCCTGTGTGTCAAAATTCAGGACTCTAGCTTTAATATTATTCGTTTTATGTGCTTTCAAAAATTTTGTTCTCGATTTACGGAGGCGGAAGGGGGCGTGTCAAAATTTTAACATAAACCGTTTTACTTTTTTAAAGTAAAGGGTCTAAAAAAATACATTCGACTCTCATATGAAAAGTTTACACAATATAGAACAGGATATAACAAATATTTCTGCACCACTAACTCAACAAGCCGATCAGTCGAGCGGGCGCGACAGTAGGATACCCTGTGCAGGTCTTCAAAGGAAAGTATTTTCATTATAATGGGATTTAGATATATCGCTTGAAGTTGATTTTGCTTGCATCGAGTGTAGGTAGCTTGCGATAGTCTGGTAACACTGGACTGCGGCTGTTGATTGTTTATGTTTAGCGCCACAGCAGACGAAAGACAAATCAAACATACATGAACAAACGCGTCTTTTCGTTCATTATATCGTCGGCGCGGCGCATAAATTTGTTTCTTGAATAACTTCTGAGTTCAATATTCGATCGTACTGAATTTTGTAGCACACATTGAGAGTAGGATACTTATTATGTGTGCCAAATCTCAAGTCTCTAGCTATAAAACTGCTCTTGTTATCAGCTTTTCCGAGTTATGGGCGAATGGTGCGGGGCATCGCGATGAAATTTTCAGGAATTTTCATTAAGCCCAAGCTTTTTATCATATGGGCCAAATCTCAAGTCTCTAGCTTTAACATTGCTTATGTTATGGTCATTTTTCTAATTTTAAAACCAACGGAACTTGATATCGAAAATTAAAAATTAACTTGATCTGCGTATGGTATTCAGGAACCTACATTCCAAATTTGAAGTCTCTAGCTCTTATAGTTGCTGAGATCCACGCGTTCATACAGACGGACGGACGGACAGACAGACGGACAGGTGTCAATCGACTCGGCTATTGATACTGATTAAGAATATATATACTTTATAGGGTCGGAGATGCCTCCTTCTGCCTGTTACATACATTCACACAAATTCATTATAGCCTTTTTTGCCCATTATTAATGGGCACAGGCTATAAAAATCATCTGCGAATACGTGTTCCATTGAATATACATCAAATTAGCTTTTAAATTGCATTGAAAAATAAAAATTGATTTCTTTCTCATAAGTTTTGTAACTTTCAGCAATCTGGGTGGGAAATTGTAGTATGAATTTAAAACAAACATCCAAACATGCAAAGTTTTTAAGCTTCACAACGAATCATTGCGATTCGAGTAAAGAACCGAGAATGACTAGTTTTTGGAGATAATGATTTTGGGTTGAAGTTGTCGAGATTCGGCTTAAAATTTTCATGTATGTTAATGTGTTTTTAATGAGGGCCTTTCGACTACTTAGCATTCTGATGATATCAAACTCACCTTATCAACTGTGACAAAAACTCGGCCCGCACCCGGAGCAACCCCCTAAATATACATAACTGGTAAACCGCCTAACCGGGGTGTAATGCAGATTGTGTTAGAGTTTTCATTAGACAATCTTTGGCCCGTCATTCATCAGCTTCGGACATTCTGTTCTGTTGAGTAAATCTGGCAGATAAGCATCACATTAGCGTGATTTCAAGCCGATTAGCTAAAGGAAATTGCGCACTCATCATTCCTGAATCAGCTACCTCACTCATACTCATTCTCATTGTCGTTCTTTTAGCGGGTTGAGCCTCTATGGCGACATTGTAACGAGTAATATAGTATTTGACGATGACTGAATGAAAAGTAACTTAAATCCGTGAGATGCGCAGTCATCAATAATCACTAGAGTCCAAGTTAGTTAAAATAATAGCCGAAAAACGAGTAAATTACTATGTATCGGGATCCAGGATCGCGAACTTTAAAGTTTTTCAAAAACTAGAACTTAGAAACACATTTGTCTTATTTTCATGTTTCGATAGTAGATAGTCTGACATTATTTATAGTGATCTCCAATATATACAACAAATAATCATGAGATGTAGAATGATACAAAAAATTAAACTCTTTTTGACATGCATCTAAATATAATTTAAAAGTCTGCCAAATGCAAAACAATATTTAAAAGCGATTTTATTTTGGACTGAAATAGAATAATGAAGCTTTCTAATTTTAGCTGCAATATATATCTAAGTGTTTTTTATAGCCTGTGCCCATTACAAATGGGCAGAAAAGGCTAAAATGAATTTGTGTGAATGTATGTAACAGGCAGAAGGAAGCATCTATAAAGTATATATATTCTTAATCAGTATCTATAGCCGAGTCGATTGACACCTGTCCGTCTGTCTGTCCGTCTGTATGAACGATCTCAGCAACTATAAGAGCTAGAAACTTCAAATTCGGAATGTAGGTTCCTGAATACAATACGCGGATCAAGTTTATTTTCAATTTTCGATATCATGTCCCGTTGGTTTTAAAATTAGAAAAATCACCATAACATAAGCAATGTTAAAGCTAGAGACTTGAGATTTGGCACACATGATGCCACTCCCCCTTCGCCCATAACTCGAAAATGCTGATAACAATAGCAGTTTTATAGCTAGAGACTTGAGATTTGGCACACATGGCAAGTATCCTACTCTCAATGTGTGCTACAAATTTCAGTACGATCGGATATTGAACTCAAAAGTAATTGAAGAATCAAATTTATTAAGCGCAGCAGATTCGTCGCAACACGGCAGATGCGTCGCAGCGCAGTATATAAAATAAAATAAAGTATATATATATATATATATATATATGTCCGTCCGTTTGTCTGTCCATCTGACTGTATGAGCGCCTAGATCTCAGAGACTATGAGAGCTAGAGTCACCAAATTTGGTGTGGTGGTTCGTCTATGGGCTAAGCAGATCAAGTTTATGTTAAAATTTTGACACGCCCCTTCAGCCTCCGTAAATCGAAAACAAAATTTTTTAAATCCCATAAAACGAAAAATATTAAAGATAGAATCCTTAATTTTGGCACACAGGACGAGTATCATCGCGAGAGAACATTTACTTCTACATTTATTTAATTATTGTATCTCAGGGCTGAGCATGTTCTTACCTATTGTTATGCTATCAATTTATTATTATTAGTTATATTAGTTATTGCAGGTACTGTACACATTTCACTTACATAACATCAAAGTTGAGATACTAGTTTACTCTGAAACAGGCAGAAAGATAAACAAATATACAGATGGACATACGGGCATGGACATGGTTGGATCTACCTATGGGGTTTGACCCGCCGCCACCTTCAATGCGTTGGGAACGCGGAGTCGGTTGACAGTGGGGCGTTAGCCATTGCCAGAAATGCGAAGAATGGGAGTGAAGAAAATGTGAAAACAGAAAGGAAAGCTTATTGTTCAGAGCTTGAATGCCAAACGTAGCACAAAAGCGATTCAAAAGAAATTGAAGCATGATACAAAAAAAAATGCTGAAAGAGAATTCAGAAGAGCAGAATGGAACAGAATGCACACACAGAGACCACACACACACACACACCCACACACAAATACACAATGAAAGAAAAGCTGAAAGCTGAAAATAAAGGGAAGGCAAAATAATACAACTTTGTGTTGACACAAAGCCAGGGAAATGCAAAATAAATGTAATGAATAGAACAGAGTGAACAGAATGAAATATAGTATGTATATTGTATAATAAAAATGCAGAGAAGAAATCCATTCACAAACATAAATATACACGAGCATTATTCACTCACACACTAATATTTAAGCGCTGCAAGAAAGCCATGAGTTCCTCTTGCCAAATACTCTTATCCTACAGATAATATGTACCAACTATTTCCTGCAGAAATGTGCCCTGAAATTGGTAAGGCCTGTCGCTGGAGAGCTGTTAAGATTTGATCACTTACTTTACTTATAACTTGTGAGTACAATTATCCGATCGAAATGAAGTTTTCAGGGCACTTAGGGACTATGATATATTTCATAGCTCTAAAAATGTTCCTTAACGTAGGGTTTTTCTATATGTTTGGGCAGCTGAAGTTGTGTGCAAATTTCAAAAATTAACTTGACCTGAATAGGATTTATTACATCAACCTACATACCAGCTATAATCCCTTCTAATCTTTGAGATTTAGGTGGTTGGTTTTTGATGCTGACTTCATATACATATGTACATAGTTTAAAATGGTCTAGCTTTAATTTGTTATTATTTCTCTATCCAGCAATAAATTTCAGTGAATTATGTCTTAATCGATGGAATTGAACAATCATGATAAATGCTGTTTGATAGTTTTTATAGCCTGTTATAGCATGTGTCCATTAAAAATGGGCAAAAAAGGCTATAATGAATTTGTGTGAATGTATGTAACAGGCAGAAGGAGGCATCTCCGACCATATAAAGTATATATATTCTTAATCAGTATCAATAGCCGAGTCGATTGACACATGTCCGTCTGTCTGTCCGTCCGTCTGTCCGTCCGTCTGTCCGTCCGTCTGTCCGTCGCTATGAATGCGTGGATCTCAGCAACTATAATAGCTAGAGACTTCAAATTTGGAATGTAGGTTCCTGAATACCATACGCAGATCAAGTTTATTTTCAATTTTCGATATCAAGTCCCGTTGGTTTTAAAATTAGAAAATTCACCATAACATATGCAATGTCTAAGCTAGAGACTTGAGATTTGGCACACATGATAAAAAGCTTGGGTTTAATGAGTACTGAAAATTTCATCTTGATGCCCCGCCCCCTTCGCCCATAACTCAAAAAAAATTGATAACAAGAGCAGTTTTATAGCTAGAGACTTGAGATTTGGCACACATAATAAGTATCCTACCCACAATGTGTGCAACAAATTCAGTACGATCGGATATTGAACTCAGAAGTTATTCAAGAAACAAATTTTTGCAGCGCAGCAAATGCGACGCAGCGCAGTTGTTGCGCCGCGCCGACGATATAATGAACGAAAAGACGCGTTTGTTCATGTATGTTTGATTTGCCTTTCGTCTGCTGTGGCGCTAAACATAAACAATCAACAGCCGAAGTCCAGTGTTGCCAGACTATCGCAAGTTACCTACACTCGATGCAAGCAAAATCGACTTCAAGCGATATATTTAAATCCCATTATAATTATAATACTTTTCTTTGAAGACCTGCACAGGGTATCCTACTGTCGCGCCCGCTCGACTGATCGGCTTGTTATATTATTATTTTAATATGGTTTTTTATGAAAAATTGTTCATATTTGCGATGGAATTATATCCAAATGGCTTAATTAATATTCAGTTTCTTAATTTTAGCTAATAGGTGTGGCGATTCTAAAGCGAATTATATAATAATGTTCTTCTTTTTAGACCCTTTACTTTAAAAAAAAGTAAAAAGGGTCTATAAAGTTTTTCAAAATGTGCGTAACAGGTCCAAGGAAGTCCGGCAGACCACATAAAGTATATATATTCTTGATCAGTATCACCAAACGCGTCGATATAGCCATGTCCGTCTGACCGTCTGTCTGTATGAGCCCCTAGATCTCAGACCTATAAGAGCTAGAGTCACCAAATTTAGTATGGTGCTTCGTCTATGGGCTAAGCAGATCAAGTTTATGTTAAAATTTTGACACGCCCCCTTCTGCCCTGTCCTGAATTTTGGCACATAGGACAAGTATCAGGATCCCAACGTATCCTGAAAATTTCATCGCAATCGGATTATAATCTCGGAAGTTATTAAAAAAAAACTTGAAATCGCATATAATGGCCAATTTAAAAACTGGAGCCTTGAATTTTGGCACACAGGACAAGCATCGGGGTCCTAATGTATCCTGAAAATTTCGGATAATAAACTCCGAAGTTATTTAATACCCAATATTACTCAGTGTCGGGCCAAAGGAAGAAGAAGAGCATATTGACATTACAACGCACTATGGGGTACTATTAACGGTACTCTTATTTCCATTTTGAAAAATAAGTAAGGGGTCTCTCATAGTCGACTTCGACCGTAGCCTTTCCGACTGTTTTTTTTTTTAAATTTATATAGTCTTTTAACATAAAGTCGTAAATGCGAATATTAACACGCTATTCTGTGAATATTTCTGCAACAACTTTAAGGAAGTGCCGGTTGACTTTTTATTTAATAAACAATTAAAGCACTCTTCTTAAACGTTTGGCATTAAAATTGCGTCGGGCTTCGATTTTTTGCACTGCGGCGCGGAATACGTTACAGGGTCATTGTCGGCAACATTTAAATTTGTTTCCGTAAAAGAAGGAACACTGTTCCTAAATATAATATTGACATTTCATTGTATGCCTATGTTAATGTAATCCACGCCAAACAGCTAGTTATAATGCAGTTCATAACCCTATTCCTTCTCAACTTCCGATTATCTAATATATGTCACTTATTTGAGCCGAAAAATTTCATTGAAAACTCGGAATATATTTCAGATCTTTATGGATTTGCCAAGAAAATAAGATTTGTTAGGGGGCACACTAAGTGGCTTGTAAGTACAAAAGAAATAGTATATTTGATGTATGTAGTATATAGCTTACGTATGAACAATAACATGAATTGAAGGCTCTACGCTTTAGCTATTAATTTTAATAAAAATAAAAAAAACCAAATATATAATCATGATCATGATATAATATATCAAATAGGTTCTCTATAGTGTATATACGTATATGTAATTATTATATTAATTTTAAATGTCGTGATTCTCTGCAAATTTATCGAATAAACTGTCCTGACCACCTGTTGACAAAAAGTCGACTGTCTGATTTTTAAGATCCTGCACTCATTTTAAGGCTGCTCAAATTTTTACGTTAACTTATTTGGACCGAAATTTGGAATTAAATTATGTAAATAAAGTGACAGAGCAGAAGTTAAAAATTAAGTAGGTTAAGTAAAATTCAGACGGACGGACAAAGAGACAGTGCTAACCCTAATATATTGATTAAATATGATCAAAATCTAACTAATATAACAAATAGCTCCCATAGGAATAGACGAAAGTTTTACAGAATAAGTAAAGGGTCCCTCATAGTCGGCTTGGACTGCAGAATATCGTTCCCTACTATCGCTCCCGCTCCGACACTTCGGTTTGTTTTTACTAAACTGAAAAGACCCTTGGTACTTTTTTAAAGTAAAGAGACTAAAAACATCAAAAATACCACAAAAAAATAATTATTATCTTCATACAAAAGATATATATAAATGTAGATTTACTGATTAAAATTAAATGTCTATAGTTGATTAATAGATATATTTAATAGCTTTCTATAATCGGTGGTGGCAATCTCGAGTAATAATGAAAAATAAAAGTTTACATTAAAAAAAGGTAAAAAAAAGGTTAAACTTTTAAAATGTTTTAAAATAAAAGAAAAATATCACTCAAAGCCTTCTCAAACATTATTGAGGATTTAAACTTTTATTTAGTTTCAATTTGTGACAATCAATGGTCAAATTGATGCGAAATATGTTTGTTTTCCGGCTAAAACTATTGTAAATGAAACTAAGGTATATATTTGGTGCTAGTCTATTGACTCTTTTAAACCAAAACGATAAAATGTCATACGGCACGTGGCATACTAATACTTATGGCATCTAATTTTGAGATAAAAGTTTTTTTTTATTCGACGTAGCATTGTTTACGTGACAATTCTCTGAGTGTCTTGTATGTTTATTCTCAAAATTGTCACCTGAAAGCAAAAGGCCTTATTGATAATATTGTGG
This sequence comes from Drosophila histrio, assembly GCA_958299025.2. Classification (NCBI taxonomy): domain Eukaryota; kingdom Metazoa; phylum Arthropoda; class Insecta; order Diptera; family Drosophilidae; genus Drosophila; species Drosophila histrio. Next base: position 19,269 of record CATQJB020000006.1, on the reverse strand, counting down.
GGGTGACTGATGCGTGACCGACCGTTCTGAGCTGCATTGCAAATGAGGAGCACTCACCCAACAAGGGATCCAAAGGGCAACTTAATATCAAACCAAAATTAGACTGAATTCAATTTCATTTACATACTGTCCTTGAGACCGAAAAACACTTTTAACAATTGTCACTCAACACACAACGCATAAATAATAAAATGCCCATTAGCCTTTGTAATTCTGGCATAATTTTAACTTAAAGTTTCCAAATTTGGGTCCAACAAAGAATAACAAATCCATTTTTCCTCTTTTAGGGGGAGTAATAGAAAGATACTGAACCGAATATCGTGGAACAAGTTCGATTCAGATTTATTACGTTTCTTGAACCTTTATACTTTTAGACCCTTTACTTTAAAAAACTTTAAGGGTCATCAGGGTCTATTAAGTTTGTCAAAAAAAGAGTGCATTACATGTCGATGGAAGTCTGGCAGACACCATAAAGTATATATATTCTTGACCAGCATCGACAGCCGAGTCTATATAGCCATGTCCGTCTGTCCGTCCGTCCGTCTGTATGAGCGCATAGAACTCAAAGACTATATGGTATTTTGTTCCGTCTATGGGCTAAGCTTTTGTTAAAATTTATCCACAACCCCTTCAGCCCCCGTAAGTCTAAAATATCGTTTTTGAAATCCCATAAAACGAGAATTTTAAATACTAAAGTCCTGAGTTTTGGAAAACAGGACGAGCATCAGGGTCTCAATGTATACTGAAAATGTCATCGCGATTGGATAATAAACTCGAAAGTTTTTCATAACACAATATTACTCAGTGTCGGGCCAAAGAGAAAGATAACGCTGACATTACAACGCACTATTAGGGTACTTGACTATTTTAGGAAATTAATTAAAACCTCAAGAAGAAAAGAAAATATTTGGATCTAGTTTTTTGCATTGCGCTTATATTATTAATAGAAAATGGGGCTGACAATTCAGGAATACTCGAGAGTTTTACAGAGTAAGTGAAGGGTCTCTCATAGGCGGCTTCGACTGTAGCATATCGTTTCCTACTAACGCTCCCGCCCCTACTATCGCTCCCGCCCCGACTCTTCGATTTGTTAAGAACAAAATATGTGAAACTACGTTAAAATGTATCTAGAATACTAATACATATAAGAGTTATAAAAATAAAAAAATTAAACCTGACAAAAATGTGCTGGATGAATGGGAAAATCTCAGATATTAAATTGGGTTTCCCGGTTGGAAACAGTATAAATTATTTCCAATTTTTACTATAGAAGTTTATTTTAAATCTTAGTTTTTATTTAAATAAAGGTATTATAAAAAAATAATTAAATTTTAATGTATATTTAAAAATCATACAAAAATGTATTATTATTTAAAGTTATTTAAATTAAAAAAATAAAGCAAACAAATCCAAACATTAAAAAAAACAAATATTTTAATAATGCAAAAATACCCAAAATACAAAATCTAATTATTTATTATTTTTATATTATACAAAATTATTAATAATTTTAATTGTAATTTTTACAATTAAAATTGAGCTTGAGTTTACTATTAAAAGAATATAATATGATTTCTAAATAAAATAATGTTTATATTTGGAACAAAAAATGAGAGTACCCTTACGAGAGTTAGAGCTAGCCATTACGGTCTCTACATTTAATTTTTGTTAGTCAAAATAAATTTCTATTATTAAAATTTCCCAAGTTTGGAGCAAGTATTTTATTTTGACGAATCACATATTTCAATGTATTCGGTATTTGACAAATAGTTAATAATAGCTTGTTAATGATAGTCAGTGCTAAATTAAATGACTTAGTTGAAATTATTTACCTGGCTGATCAATCGACTTTGTATTAGCTGCAGGTGTCGAATCATTTCGGAAACTTTACGATCCTTCTCGCATGTTCGATGCACTTGTATTCCAGTTGTCAACGAGAAGTTCTCTCTGTAAGGAAGTCAATTGGAATCATTAATCAAAAGTTGTCGTCAATCGCCTTTAGACTCGTTATTTTACTTAGTTTTAGTTCATTGGCATTCAGGTCTATCAATGCTGCAGCGATTACAGGATTATACACGGTTTCCTATTTGAAAATTGCCAAACCTAACTTCATTAAAAATACACACAGCCCAAAACTACCAATAATTTCGTGGATAAGGTGCCCGTCGTTGAATTGATGCACAGTGACTCAATTTCATTCCTTTGCTCTTGAAATTGCAAATGTTGAAAGAAAGAAATTTATATATATTTTATTTTATTTGTGAAGAGTAATACTTGTCCGCATTCTACTGACTACTTTGCATGTTTCAATTGGGTTTACTATATGAGGCAATTATTTAAATTTGACTTGAATCCTCTACTGTGTACTGTAAATTAACTACTGTGCAACGTTGGCACGTCCGCCGGGCCTTCCGTTCAACAGGCCCTCTCCCAGACCCACTTTGGTCTCTGCTCAAATTTCAGTTTATGCTTTTAGATTGATGCTAAATAATTGAATAGTACGGACGGAAATGGTGAATATAGTTAGAGCGGTAACAAATTACGGCCACAAAACTCCAATATCCACACAATCTCAATCTGATTGGCAGACCACTTCTCATTGAGGAAGGACATTTTAAGTCACATAAATATGTTGAAATATAAGAGACTTAAATAGTGACCTGCTTAAGGGCGGTCGGTTTTACATCATTAATATGGGCAAAATCAGGCTATAATTGTTGTAATTTTCTTTTTATCGATAAAATCGATAAAAATTCTGCACAAAATATCATTATTTTCTTACTTTAGAAATAAACAGTTGTAAAACCAATCCTTTAAAATTAATAATTATAATGAAAACTTAATTTGATTATATGTGATCACTAAGAAATTGTTTGATTCGGAATATTCTTTATTTAGGCAATTTTAATCAATTTTCTCAATGCTACTGGAATGAGATTTTTATTAGAACTAATTTTTTCAATTTCAATGAAATGAGAACTGCACTGGATCATATACATATGTTTACTGGCCAATAACGATAAAAGTTGTACAGTAAATACTTAGATTGTAATAACGAAATTACACTCACCTTACTGGCTTTAGCAACGGGATATTCTGTGAAATGATTTGCCTGCTAAAATGTTCAGATATTTGGGATGGGACAATTGCGGGTGATAATTCTGGTTGATTGTGTAAAAGTTCTTTATTGGCAAACTTATTTGTAGGCGAAAGGGAGTTTCGGAAAGGCATGTGAATAATGCGTCTCTCTATACCGAGTACGACCTCATCCATGGGTTGATCTTCCGTGTAGACGGAGCTCAACGATTGCGATAGAACTTCCGGTTGGTTACTATCTACTACTAGTTCCGGCATTATCATTGTGCTAAACTTAATGTCCTCATTGTTAGCAACTCGCCGTATCGCCGTATCAGTCATCAACGAATCTGGGTTTATAAAGTCTTCAGATCGCTGAATCTCTTGAGTTGGACTTAATATCTTCAAGTTACCTTTGAGCAGACGTGATTTGGATGACTTCCTAATACGTTTTTTTGTAGCTGACGCCGTAAGAAGTTGCCTGCAACTGGCTGACTGCAAAAGACAAGAATATTGAATCGTAATAAAAGCTTAATAATTATATAAAGTCGATGTCAACAAAAAATTAGGAAAACAAAACTAGCAAACATTTAATTTGAAAGTGGCAATTATGAATCTAAAATTCGAATTATCGTTATTAGGAAATACCAATTAGGAACAAAACTCGGAAAGGCATAAATCCATAATATTTTTTTTTGAAATCGCGAGATATTTATCAATGTAATACTTATTTGTCTTTATGTAGGACTTTTGCTTTTTTTTTTACTACTATTTAATATTTTGGTTAAGTTTCAGAAATGCTCGTGAAAAACAATTTGTCGTACCATTTATTTAGAATTATCTAGAATAGAGAAGTATCTACAAAAAAATAGGATGAGACTCTAATAATCAAATGTCAGAATAATCAATGCCACTTTTCCTAATGTGAATAAAATAGATTTCTCATAACTTTTGTACTTTGAATGTTTTTCCTATTTAAAATTCCTAATTTCCAATTTCAGTCTGAATATTTATCTTAGTTGAATTTCCTAATTTAGTTATTAAAACAAAAATTGATTTACTATTAAATTATATTTACATATTTTATGGATACCTACATGATCAACATCATCGACATCTGATTCATTGGCGCTGGCATTGGAATTGGCAGTGGGACTAATGCTCCTTGTGTCGATGTCCAGATCTGTGAGCTCGCTGTCGCTAGTCGGTACCATGGCCAGGCCTAGTCCCAGACCCAATCCCAAATCCCGATCCAGTTGCATAATACTCTCTCCCTCCCTTTCGTCCGCCATCTCCACTGTACCCACTTTAACTCTAGAGTTACAAACGAAGTCGCAATCGCCGATATTACTCACTCCACATACGTTGTTGGCGTCGTTCTCATAATAATAGTTATTTGTATTATTATTATTATTAATATTGTTGTTATTACTATAATTATTATTATTATTTTTATTATTATTATTATTATTAATATTTTTATTACAGTTATGGAGAAAATGCTGCTGCACTTTAGTTGTCGGAGTTACAATTTCATTGAGACTGAAATTTAACTGTTCCAGAGTCCTTGAAGCAGCTGCCTCTAATCCTTGTGAGCTATTTGAATCAGCATCAAATTTATTGGGAGGTGATTTGCGTTTTCCCGACATTCTAAAAATGATAGCAATGTTAATTTATTTATAAATATTATTTAAGCTTAGAACTTATCGCAAATACAATATGAGATATAACTCATTGTCAGACTTAGCACACGCCTAAGAACAGTACAGTCAAGCGAACTCGACAGAGAGACACCCAAACATATAACAATAAATAACAACGTCGTCCTTTTAACTTTTCTTTTAGTTCATACATTAAATTGTATATTATTCGCTAAAAAATTGTGTATCAAAAATTTTGGGACTTGAATATGCTTTCGTAACTAGACTTTTACATATTGTGTATGTCCATTATTAAAATAATTATTTTCTAACTATCCATTAATAACACGTCCAATTTCCATCGGTCAAGTGACTATTATATTGTTGCTGTTGTGTATTAAATTGTGTAGAGTTTGACCAAAATCTATGACAACAAAAACTAATGCGATTATTGTTTTGCAAAATTTAGATCAAAATAATTTGTAGGCTAGAAAATTTAAATGAAAGTTTACCCTGATTCCAGTATACTCCATCCAAAAATAGTAGACAGGAGATTTTGCCATTCATCCACATCATTTTGCTCAGGTTTGTTTGTTTTAAACTCAACTTTTATTTGCGGGAATATCATGTGTTATAGAAAATACATCTAGAATAAGTACCCTGCGTGAGAGAGATCTTAAATGAAGTCCTCAATTGACCTTAAGTTCCTTAATGTGTTTATGTACGATGTATGATTGTGCAAATACGTGTCGGGATACTTAGGGGTGGAAACCAAAGTGTTTTCATAATCGAGCACTCTCGACTGCAACTGAATTTTGTTGTTTTTATTGTCTTTGCGCTATTTCGAATCTTTTCTATCTCTCCGGAGAAAATATCCGCATATGTAAGTACGAGAATTTATATTTAGCAAAATCTTTCGGTTCAGCTTCCGTTTCTGTCCGTCCTTCCCAGATCTTGATCTGGCAGTCGTTGCCGTGGACTTTGCCACTCGCATGTGTCTATTTCATAAGGCAGCAAATTTGTTGTGGTATGGCATTGGCGTTGAGGGCGGCCTCTTCGATTCTGCAGTGTGGAAAATGTATTTATACACTCTTAAATATAACAAGGGTGCACTTATCCATGGTGCACGCCCAAGGGATACCCTTTAGCCATGTTAACTTAAGTATATAAGTCACAAATTTGCATTTCTCATTGCCGATAAGACATGATAAATAAGACTTAAGCGACTCGAGTATTCTTCAGCACGTCAAGCATTTGCCCAAATAAAGTATAGGGTATTACTCTTTTTAAATGGCTACAGGGTATTATGATCAATTAACGACATGCATCATAACCTCTGATAAGTATTTATGTATTTAATCTACGGATGAACGAAGGATTCAATTTGATTAGAGTGAGCAAGCTCTACTGTAAATTCAAGTCACCAACTTACATAAAAATAAATAAATAATAAAAAATCTACGCAATTCACACGATTATTTGACACACTGTCTCACATTTTGTACTAAAAGGAACCGATATCGTAATTAAGTGCTATAAGGATACAGAATTATAACCCTTACGGTCCCGGACCGACAAACTGTCTGTTGTTGAACCGATAATAATCGAGAATATACAAGTATATACTTAATAGGGTGGGAGATGCCGCTTTTCACTCTATTTGCACAGTGATAGCTTTTACCCTTTTTTTTGCGCAGGGTATAAAAAGGGCAGAATAGTTTTTCGAAATCATCTTATGTGGAGCATTCTCATACACTGGGGACAGAGGGTGGAAAAACAGTAGAAGGGATTTGGACTGGCGACAGGGGACTGGAAAATATAGAATGTTGAAACAGAGAATACTCGACGACAGCGACAACAAGCAATGCAAAATAACAAATGATTGTTTTTTTTTTGCTTGGAACTGAACATTTTATTTATAATGATGACTTCCGTTGCTCTGGAACTCATACCCATATGAACAGACGCGACACAAACAAACGGACGCCTCGTACGTACATCCGCGCACAGGCAACCACTCACACACATACACACACTCGCACACACTCATACATCAAATCAAATATTGACTTGTACACTTGCAAATAGCTTCCGCAAGTTCACTTCAATGGGTTTCTCTTTGTCGGTTTTGATAATGTTGTTGTTAGTTAAGTTATTGTTAGAGTACACATACAATATTAAAGAATATTCCCCCAAAATATGTCAATACCATATGTAATAGTATGAGATTACAATTGCTATTCGATTAGCAGGATATTTAGAAAGATAGTTGCCAAAATCAATGAATATATGTTTTATTATTATGAATTCCGATTAGGTATCGTAAATAAGACTTAAGAGTTAAGAAAATGATCTGAATGAATGGGAAAATCCTTGGCAACAATACAGTCTTATTTTAAAATAAACATTAATTTAAACGGGTTTTCCGACTGTTTTTTAAATTAAAAGTGTTTTTCTTATAAAATTGTAATTTAAATTATTATTTGACATTTAAACACATTAAATTACTCATACATAGGATATCATGCAGTTGATCAATTACTTTAAAGACATTGATGGCCTTAAGCCCATAATTCAAAATAAATAAATAAATTAGTGACAGTGACGCATATCGAACATGAATCTACACTTTAAATACCGGGGCATTCATTCTTCGTGTATTATTATATTATATAATACATTTTATCACCTATTTTCTTTTGACTTTAGAACCACATTTGTCAAACTTTCAATAATGAATTTTTTATATTTATTGTGAATCCTTGCCACATTCGAATTGGTGTGAGTTGAAGCACATCGGTAAAAACTGTTCATAGTTGTCAATAAATAAATAAATAATTGTATCAACGAATTTATTGGATTTTTAAACAAGATAGCACACAATATTAATATGTAGACACGCTTTGATTCTAGATGATTATAAATAAATGGTAACACAAGATGTTATGTTCTAAAAAATTACAGAAATTAATAATAATTAGCAAATAATACAAATAGTTTTCATTTCAGCATTTTCTATTTATTGCCTTCGCAATTAGTTTTTCTAATTTTGGTTACCCAATTGAAAAATCATCATAACATAAGCTATGTTAAAGCTAGAGACTTGAGATTTGGCACACATGATAAAAAGCTTGGGCTTAATGAGTCCAGAAAATTTCATTACGATGCCACGCCCCCTTCGCCCATAACTCGAAAAAGCTGATAACAAGAGCAGTTTTATAGCTAGAGACTTGCGATTTGGCACACATGGCAAGTATCCTACTCTCAATGTGTGCTACAAATTTCAGTACGATCGGATATTGAACTCAGAAGTTATTCAAGAAATAAATTTATGCAGCCGCTACGACGATATAACTAACGAAAAGATGCGTGCCGCTAAACATAAACAATCAACAGCTGTCCAGTGTTGCTAGACTATCGCAAGCTACCTCCTCTTGATGCAAGCAAAATCGACTTCGAGCTATATATTTAAATCCCATTATAATGAAAATACTTTTCTTTGAAGACCTGCACAGGGTTTCCTACAGTCGCGCGCGCTCGACTGATCGGCTTGTTATTTCCCATTTTTTTTATTTCCTAATTTTTGTTACCAGGCTGTGGTATTCTTAGTGTTATTTGTTGACATTCTTATGGGAAAAAGCGAGAGGTAAGTGGAGAGATGAGGGTGGAGGATGGAGGGTAGTGGGTGGTGGTTAGAGAGTGCAACACTTTGCAGTTTGTTGCTCGCTTTGTGTTCATTCCGAGATGATTTTCATTATTTGCCGTTACTTGTGCCATTTATCATCCGCTGTCGAAGCAAGTGCCCACAATTTGTCCGTAATACTAATAAAAGCCCAGCGAGGGGTGGGAGGGTTGGTGGAGTGGGAAGTTTAGCTAACGGTTCTAGCCGACACGCGTCAGCAGCGAGGCCATAACCGAAACAAGTGAGGGGTAGGTGGGGGGGAATGTATTGAACCGCTTTTAAACTTAAAGAACCATTCGCCTCGAATCTTAACTTCCTTAGACCTCTTTTGCTCTCGTCCTCTCAATTGCCAACATCCGCATCACCCTCGTCAACCCTTGGAGTTGCCTTCAATTGAGTCTAATATTTTGCCACTAAGTGCGATATACAAATACGTATATGTGTGTGTGTGTGTTTGCATACATAAGTGTAGGTGTAAGCATATGGAGGCCTGTTTGTTTGTGTGTGTGTGTTTGGATCGGTGTGTTTGTTGTGGTCCAAGGTAAATAAAATAAATATTATTCTTCCTTTTTACCGCAACAAACAACAACGATAAACCACAAGATGAACAACATGCCACATTAAAAAAACCAGATTACTTTAGTTGAAAGTGCTCGACTATGAGGTACCCTATGTCTAGCCCGAAGATACCCAAGTTAAATATAAAACAATTTAGTTAAAATAAATATAAGATAGAGAAAAATAAAAATTGTTTGCTATAATTAATGTAACATTGTAACCAGTGCATAGTATAATTTACAGTGCCATCTTCTACCTCCGTAAATCAAAAACAAAATTTTTGAAATAAAACGAAAAATATTAAGGCTAGATTCCTGAATTTGGCACACACGATCGCGATCAAATTATAATCTCGGAAGTTATTCAAAAAAATCTTAAAGTACCATATAATGGTCAATTTTAAAACTTGTTTATTTTAATGCATTAATGTTTTAATTTTATTTTGTTTTATATATAGTTATTTGCTTGTATTTATTATTTTTTATATTTTATAGAGTAAAAGTCTATCAATCTTCTTTTGCATTATATTTTTTATAATTATCTCTATTACTTGAATATTATTTGATTTTATTTAATTTGTTTATGTTTAATATGTTGTACAATTTACACATTATTGTTGTACGTTACATACATTGGCACAAAGTCATGATACCCCTTTGTGTGAATTTTCAATGTGCGCAGGGTATAAAAAAACCCACCAAATTCCCGCCACAATAATGAATTTTCAATTGAAATCCTCGTGCATTTCGTCACGAAGTATCATGGTTTACAGGACCAGAGCCCCAGGCCCAGACGCAGACGCAGACTTTGGTCAAATGCCATTGACTCTTGATATTGTTTACGAGCCTTCGGCAGTAGCCTTCATATCCTTGCGCACGTGCTGGCATTAAAAATGAATTTGATCGGTCGAAGGACCGCAGGCGAAAGAAGGGAATCAATCTAATGGGGTGTAGCACTTATCTGAGAAGGCCGATGATTACCACTTTGCAAATTACCAAGCCGAGACACCGGATAAAAACGAAGCTCATTCGCAGTGCTTCGTGTAACTGTGCTTATTATGTTCGTGTCGTGTGAAAAGCACGTAGATCACTTGTCCATTTTAAGCATACTTTCATATCATATTCAGAAAAAACGTATTTCTGATTTTCCGACTCCATTGGAATTGCTTTATAACTTAAACAGATACTTTTTTATTCCATTACTGATAAAATTTAGATAAATACCACGATAATATTGTCTTTTTTCTATGCATGCTCATTATTATCCGAGTATTTCTGGAACATACCAAAAATATTAAGAAAAATTCGAGAAAAGTGCAAATCATAAATATTTTATTTAAAGTCGCGTGATTTGTAATAAAAATATATGTTTGATTTCGAATTGTACAAATTTTTGCTTTGACCATTTTTTGTTCTTCTAATTTTAATTCTCAATTCAATTTTTCAGAACTAAAAACAAGTTTCCTTGTTTTGTGCATCTAATTTTTGTTTTCCCCTTTTTGTTAGTCCTAGTACCATTTGCCAAAGTGATTACAGAGCAACAAGAAAATGGCAATAACACAATTGAATTAAAATGTACTAAAAATAGATTTTAGAAAAGTGCACGCGACAGTATGATTCCCTGCAGAAGTCTTCATAAGAGAGTATGTTGATTACCAGATCTTCACAAACCCCAATACGTTTTCCCTTCTTTTTTCTGAGTAAAATTGTTTCTTGGATATCTTCGTGTTGGAAGATTAGTTATGGGGTTTTTACGAACTGTGGTCGAAAGGGGCATAACATTCAGATTTAAAACCAGTCGGAAAGGCTGCAGTCGAAGTTGACTACGAGAGACCCTTTACTTATTCTTCAAAATGGAAATAAGAGTAACACTAATAGTTCCCATAACGCGTTGCAACTTCAATATGCTCTTCTTCTTTCTTTGGCCCGACACTGAGTAATATTAAGTCTTGAAAAACTTCCGAGTTTATTATCCGATTGCGGTGAAATTTTCAGGATACATTAGGACCCCAGTTTTAAAATTGACCATTATATGGGATTTTAAGTTATTTTTTTTAATAACTTCCGAGATTATAATTCGATCGCGATGAAAACAGGATACGTTGGGACCCTGATATTCGTCCTGTGTGACTATAGCTTTAATATTTTTCGTATTATTTCAAAAATTTTGTTTTTGATTTACGGAGGCGGAAGGGGCGTGTCAAAATTTTAACATAAACTTGATCTGGTGAGATCTAGGCGCTAATACAGACAGACGGACATGGCTATATCGACTCGGCTGGTGATGCTGATTAAGAATATATATACTTTATGGGGTCTGACGGACTTCTTTCCACCTGTTACGCACATTTTTTTTTACAAACTTAATAGACCCTATTTACTTTTTTAAAGTAAAGGGTCTAAAAAAACAGAAACCTACGAACCAAGTTTGATGTCTCTAGCTCCTTTGGGAATAAATCATTAAATTATTGAAGTGGAGTGTTTAATGAATTTTAGCATAAGCTTATAAAATCAACTAAACAATTTGTTAAATGTTTTTAAAATCCATTACAAAGGGTACAGCAGTATATTATCCTTATGCCATTGTATGGGACGGGCTAAGCAATGGATCTCCAACCCTATTTATAAAGAATATATCAACCTTTAATCGTTAAACTGAAAGTTTAGCAACAAGTTTTAATTCAGTATGTCACACACGAAGAGCAATTTATTAAATACTGTCTTAAAACTTAGTATGTATACCTATCAATCCCGAAAATATCCTAATTATCGCATAATAAACGAAGAAGTTATTCAACAAAATAAAAAAGAAACAACATGCAATGTGCTTACGGCATAAAATGCGTAATAATAATATTTGTGTATTTGAGTTTGTATTTTGATGTGTTTATGTATGAACGTATGGAATATGTTTGAGTATCTAAGTATCTAAGAGCCCGGGGCAGAGTATATCGTAGTCGTGCAGCCTGGAATATTTTTTTTTTTTGGGGGGGGGGGAGGGGGGTTGAAAACGGGGTTGATACGTTGTTGTGCAATGTACATACTATACATATCAATTATTTGTTTACGACAACATTAATTTGCATATACTAATGTATGTTGTATATACATTCATAAGCATACATGAACACAGTATGTACAAGAGTCTGCTGGAAGGAGGATAAAGGCCATATCCAATAGCACTTTGCTGGCACTTTTAACAGCGGTGTGGTACTTGCAAATCGCAGTTCAAAGGAATCATTTGTATTTCTGGTCGGTTGTCGGTTCGTTTTGTCTCTTTGCTGATGGCGCACTTGTTTGGTCAAAAGGGCGCAAACAAAAGGTCGACTGGACCGTGGCGGTCGTAGGACATCGGCCCAATCCATCATCATTCGCTAGCCATTACCAGCTGGGGTCACTCCACCGCAGCACCAGTTCAGGGCACATCCATTATGTATGCCTGCTTATGTTTGTTCATTTCTGCATTACACTTTGCCACATCTCAAATAGGTGGCCGATGCAGTGAAAGAAGTCCTTTTATCTCATACACAATCGAACCTGATGCCCTTTTATAGTCATAAATTTAAGAATAGCAAAAAAGATATCCTTAGAGAGCCTTGTATTCAATTTTCAACCGTTCGTTGTCTGTTAATATATTTATAAGTAGTAGTCCGATCTTAGCCAACTTCGAACAAGATATAGAACACAATACAAAATACACAATCTAATAGTTTGGTTGAGAATTCTTAAGAAACAACAAAGTTCACTATCAGACACATAAATTTGAATAGAAGAAAAATACCAACTCTTGACCAACTAAATGAGGCAGGTTTTAAAAATGGGTCTTATACATTTTTCCGCGTTTCATCGAAACTGATAGATTTCAATCGAATATTCGTACTACTCATGCTATCGCACATTGTAGTCTAGAATTAAGAAAGGGGATGCAGAGGTCATCATTTGTTCAGGCGATTATTACACTTGTCGCGTCCTATTGTGTCCCTTCCGCATTGACAACTGTGAGAGGCGGGTATTATGGGTATTATGTCAACTTATTGTTGGATGAAAGGTTGTTGTGAAATGTGCAATGTAATGTTAATGTTGCTCAAGACTTGTGTGTGTTTTGTTTGCGTATTGTTAATTCAACAGTCATTCACCATGAAACGTAGTTGATGGTGTGACTTAAAGTCATATTATATTGATTTTTTGTCTTAGTATACAGGAAAATGTGTGATTGCTTTGACTAATCCTAATCCGCTTAAGGGAAGCACAATGACAGCAGCTTTCTTCTCGAATTCTACTCAAACTACTCCAAGTTGGCCACAAAATATGAAAGTAATCAGACAACAACCTTGTTAATGCACCAGACTAGAAAAGTTAGGAGTGTATTCAATGAATTTCTTTTACTCTTAACGATGAGAATATTAAAATGATTTCAGACGGAAATGTCAAATTTTAATTTTAGACAATCAAATTTCATAGAATCAGCATGTTAGCATTTTTTAAGTTCCTTTCTTCATTTTAGGATCTTAGAATAAAAGGTAATGAATAAATTTAAGGTAACAAGTGTTTCTTAATACTTCAATACTTTCGTTAATTATGTTTTCAGCATAACTGAATCAATTGTTACAATTAACAGCTCATCCTTACCTTAAGGCCTTGAGCTACAGCCTTAAATTAATCGGTTTATATCAGTTAATATTTTCGGTTAAAGTTACAGTTTGAATCCTTGGTATTAAATAATTATATGTTTATAATACTTGTCTATATGCCGAACAATTTTCATGTCAAATGCCAGTTTTAAGTTTCATATTTCATCGGGAAAAGACAAGAAAACATATAAATGGATCTGTGAGCGAATGTAGAGCGATTGCGGAAATCAGATAATGTTATCATATGCGCTCTTGCTTTGGCCAACAGTTTAAACCAATTCCTTAATATCTTCTTCTGTTAAGTTTAGCTGAGTTATCTTGAAATTTGAGTCTGTGAGCGTTTTAATCGAATATTAAAAAATATACTAGATCTATATCGTATTCAGATATCTACATTCCAAATTTGAAGTCTCCAGATTTATAGTTGCTGAGATTGACGCGTTTATACAGACGGACAGACAGGCGGACAGACAGACTGGCGGAACAGCGGATAGACAGACTGACAGACAGGTGACAAAAAACTCGTCTATTGATACAGACCAAAAAACATAATGTTTAGGATCGGAGATTTACACAAATCTATTATACCCTTTTTGCCCATTTTTAATGGTCACATTGTATAAAAGCATGTTACATAATTTGTATTGGCAAATATGTAGGATATTCAAATTATGTGACCAAAAATACAAGAATTTCTTCTTCTATAAAATGCATCGTGATATTAATATGATTTGAAATAATAAATTATTATTACTTTATATTAAATTAAAACATTGGTTTTCAAATGGCTCCAGTACGCGCTTTGTGGTTGCTGTAACATTTTCTTTTATTTTTTAATTAATATATATATACCTACAGTTGTCCAAACAGACCCCAATTCAGCTTGCCAGAAATATTTAAAAAAAACAGAGGAGAACCGCACTTAAAAAAAGAGAATAGTTTGATTGATATGTAGAATTAGACATTTAGTGCTTAGTTACAGCATAAGAGGAAACTTCTATGTACGCTAGAAAGTCAAAGCTAGTTTATGCACGGAGCACATCATTTTTGTTTAGATTTTTAATTGGGATAGTGTGTACCTACACACCTTAATATCTTATTTTATTTAATTTAAATTCATGTTACATTTTAGTGACTTATGAAATAATTTTTACGTCTTTATGTACTTGAAGCATTTGAAGGAAATTCAAATTAAATAAATATACAGGGGTGGTCAAAAGTATTTACACAAAACTAAAGTTAAACCTACTCATAATTTGAACTTACTTCATATACATTTTGGCATCAATGGAAAGGACATTTAAATGCCGTTCGAATGATACTAAACTTTTCTTAACCCATTAAGTACCCATTGAAAATTTAGAATTTTTGTGAAAGTCTACTATTTCGACTTTTTTCCTCGGGTTTTATAAAAAAATGTTTTGATGCAAAAAGTTTCTCCTAACAATACTAATAGTGACTGCAAAAAGAAATTTTCAAAAATCTTTTCGCTTATATTTTTTATGATTTTTTGAAAATTGCTAAAAACGACTGTTTTGGCTCTTTTTTCTCCTTTTCATACAAATATATTTTGAGGTCACCCCATTCAAAAAATCATAAAAAATATTTGCGAAGAGATTTTTAAAAATTTCTTTTGCAGTCACTATTAATATTGTTAGGAGAAACTTTTTGCATCAAAATATTTTCTTTTTATGCCCCAGAAAAAAAGTCAAAAAAGTAGATTTTTACATAAATTCTAAATTTTTAATGGGTACTTAATGGGTTAAGGAAATTTTGGTATCATACAAACGGAATTTAAATAACCTTTCCATTGATGTCAAATGTATATGAAGTAAGTTCAAATTATGAGTAGATTTTACTTTAGTTTTGTGTAAATACTTTTGACCACCCCATATGCTTATACTGCTTAAGATCAAGTTAAAGGCTATCAAGTATCTTAAACTGCTGATTGTTGGCGTAAATACGAAATACTAAAATTCCCCAAAGATTTTCCATGGGATTTAGATCCGTAGAACAAGCAGCCACTTCAAATAATTCAAATTTATTTATATATAGTACATATATGTAGATATATGCCAGCAGCTATGTTCATATCTAACGCGTACTTTTATGTTGGTTTGATTACAATTTCAAATATGGTTATACACTTACTAAAACAGCTGCGAGGAACGTTAAGGAGACGCATCTGCATTTATTGGTCTTGAATTACTTGAAATGTGACCACTTGACCAATCAATGAATATTAAATGCCGCTTGAGTTTGGCAATATTCAGAATGTGGGACAGCAGCACCCATCCAAATCCGACCCAAAACCCAACCCAAACCAATCCCCAACCACAATCCGAAAATTATGTTCCCAGTGCGTCGCGATGCGTCGCAAAACAGAAGCTGATGACATTTTCTTCTCGATGGAGCATTGCTTTCCGAGTTTGAGTCGTGGCTCGTATCGCATTTCGGTACGTCGAGGCCAACAGTCAACTCCCCAGGGCCAGAGGGCAGGAATTGACATTAAAATTGAACGTCCTCATCCCTTGACCAACAACACTTTTGGCTGACAGTTCGATCTGCTCTCAGATTATTGTTATTAAATTATTAAACCACTGAATCTCTCTTTGACCCTAATTCAAGAATGAAGCAGTACTATCTTATGCATGTCTTTACATAAATACACGTTTAAAATACTCTGCTCGAAAATAAAAACTTTGACTCATCACAACAACAGAACAGAACGCAGCGCGACGGGAAGGGAGTGGAGAAAATTATCGTCGCAAAAGACAAAAGATCTGAGCACGTTTGACAATGGGATAATGACACTACATCAGAATCACATCTGGCCACCACATGCATGCAACATAGGAGCACAAACACGAATACGAAACACGAATTTGTACTACACGAAACGCAAACAAACCCAACCCATCACAGTCCCTATTCCAATATTGATTGTGCCAGTACTCGCACAATGATTGCGACATTAGATTATAAATACCTTTACGAGTATGCTAAAAACATAAATGTATATATGCCTTTTATTTTTATGCTGATCCGGAATAGGATAAAATGTTCTTTTAACATTTTATTTTTAAAAATTTGTGGTCAAAACACAAATCTGAACTGTTTATGGTAAACATACTCAATGAGTACCATACACTCTGTTATTTTACCGCAAACAACTCTCAAAAATATAATTTGTTGAAACTTATTGAAAATATGAAAAATAACTCATATTTTTATGCAAATTAAAAAGTAACTCTTAGTTTGTTCGTTTTAATTTTTATTAAATATCATAGTTTAACTAATATTTTCAATTTTTAAAATATTAAAATTAAATTGCAAGATGTTGCTTAATTTGTAAAATAACAATAAAAATTGAATGCATAGAAAAATTAAAAATAATTTGTATTCCACGAATTTTAAATTAATAATAATATGAATTAATAAATAATATAATTTAATGAATTCATAAGACTTTTTATTTACATCAAAAAAAAAATTTCAAAAATTGTTTTTATAGTAATACGTTCTCAATTCATCTTACTTTGCTATATTTTTGTCAGATTGGTTTTATTTGGGTCCTCCCCAATTCCAGCGACGAACATAACATTTTGATTACCCCATACAGTCAATATCTTAAATTTATATCTCAATTTTAATCTTATAAATATTTTTCTTTAAATTGTAAATTTTAAGTCTTGTTTTAAATGAATTCAAATTGCATTCTTAAGTTTGTTTCAGTAGTTTCCCACGCACTCCTCCGCTCCAGCACACGGGGAAAAATCATTAATGTATGTATACAATTATACGGCTACTCACAGTCGAGCACGCTTGACTGTAGCCTTCTTTCTTGGTAAAATCAACTGGCATCTGTTTTTTTTTGTGTTAGCGATTACGCGACGTGGAAACACATATTAAATAGTGGAAACCCGCTAAAATCTTGAGCTTTTTTAACAAAATGTTGACGATATATTTATGTTTCGATTGACTTCAAATTTAATTTCAAAGATCTATGGGACATTCAAATCGATGTGCATCTTCGATGCACTAATAAATGCCAACCTCTGGGCGTGTCAAGGTTGTATGGCTCTTTCGATATTTTTAGACTCTTTACTTTAAAAAAGTAAATAGGGTCTATTAAGTTTGTCAAAAAAAAAAGTTCTTGATGAGATAAACATTGATGTTTTTTTTAGAAGAGAAGATCGTTTTATCAGTGACCTCACAGTGAGTACCCGGAAGTAAGAAAGTAAAAAAAAGTAAACCATTTAGAGACGAAAACTTCCCAAACTTCTGATAACAATTGAACTAATAGTAGTATGTAAAAAAAATCAACTACCAACATAGCAATTTTATTACTAATTAAATAAGGTAGTATTAAGTGTATCAGGAAGTTCAAGGTTCTCCAATGCTATAGATTGGATTGAAATTCATCCATCCTTCCACCTCTATTGCCTTATCTTATACTTATTCAGCTCGACTCAAGAGACATGTGAAACTTCATGTACATATGCATCGTTGCATGATTGCATTGGGTACATCACGGAGCTCATCAAGCTTACGACAGCGCCGAACTTTGTGCGCAACTAGTAGATTGAGACAAAGACGACAACGCGAGTTCACGAGTTCCACGCGACTGATGCGAAAAGTGGTTTTGCCTCTCGCCGAAGCAATGGCAATGTATCATTTTGTGTGCCGGCCATAGCGGACAGGATCGGAACTGGTACCGATGCAGCCGCAGCCGCAGCCGACGGGGGACGCAGCGTGGGGACGACTGCGGCCAAACCCAAGTCGTTGACTCCCTGTTATTATGCGATTGTTTAATTTTTCCATCTTCTTAGCTGCTGCACTGTCAAGTTGGTGTTTGTTTTAATACACTTGCAGAGAGTAATATAGTTTAGTCACGGAATGTGTAACGCACTAGAGGATGAGTGACATACCCCATATAGTATATACAATATATTTTTTCAGGGCTATGAACTGAATCTATTTATCTACCCATCTGTATTTATGCAAACCAGTCTCTAAGTTCTGAAGCTATCTTGTTGAAACTTGGTGCAGGCAATACATATGTCGAAACCGGCTGAATAGGATCACTAAATCATATAGCTGCGATAGGTTCTCTATATCATACAGGTTAACAGTGTGTTTCTTGTTGTCTTATAGTTAAATCCTGACCAAATGAAGATCTGACCACTACATCATACAGCTACCATAGGAACGATGGGTCGAAAAAATTAATATGTGGATAAAAGATTTACAGAAGTAACAATACACTTAACATCTTATTCATCTGCAATGAGAATTGATTTATTCCCTAATTTTCTTTTTACTAGAATAAGATAAGGGTATCTTGTGGTCGGGTTCATTAGACCTATCTCACTAGGTATTCAATTTTGGAAAGCTGCCCCGCAAAACTTAAAGAAAGGATTCGCCCATATAGTTTTCAGTTTAACATGTATTATAATAATAGTGTTCTGAAAGGAAACTGCATGTTTTTTAAGCATAAACGCTACAGTCGACTGTGCTCGACTTTGAGACACCCGGTACCCGTATCTGTTTATACATACACAGAGAGAAAAAATCAAGTATTTCGTATTTAAAACGGCACACTTCATACTTGATTTCTCACTAAGCATGAAATTACTGAAGTCAAGAATCTCGAACTTAGTTCAATTACGACTTCCTAAGAC
>CATQJB020000005.1:0-69206 GCA_958299025.2 Drosophila histrio | reverse complement strand
TGTCTATGTCTATGTCTATGTCTATGTCTATGTCTATGTCTATGTCTATGTCTATGTCTATGTCTATGTCTATGTCTATGTCTATGTCTATGTCTATGTCTATGTCTATGTCTATGTCTATGTCTATGTCTATGTCTATGTCTATGTCTATGTCTATGTCTATGTCTATGTCTATGTCTATGTCTATGTCTATGTCTATGTCTATGTCTATGTCTATGTCTATGTCTATGTCTATGTCTATGTCTATGTCTATGTCTATGTCTATGTCTATGTCTATGTCTATGTCTATGTCTATGTCTATGTCTATGTCTATGTCTATGTCTATGTCTATGTCTATGTCTATGTCTATGTCTATGTCTATGTCTATGTCTATGTCTATGTCTATGTCTATGTCTATGTCTATGTCTATGTCTATGTCTATGTCTATGTCTATGTCTATGTCTATGTCTATGTCTATGTCTATGTCTATGTCTATGTCTATGTCTATGTCTATGTCTATGTCTATGTCTATGTCTATGTCTATGTCTATGTCTATGTCTATGTCTATGTCTATGTCTATGTCTATGTCTATGTCTATGTCTATGTCTATGTCTATGTCTATGTCTATGTCTATGTCTATGTCTATGTCTATGTCTATGTCTATGTCTATGTCTATGTCTATGTCTATGTCTATGTCTATGTCTATGTCTATGTCTATGTCTATGTCTATGTCTATGTCTATGTCTATGTCTATGTCTATGTCTATGTCTATGTCTATGTCTATGTCTATGTCTATGTCTATGTCTATGTCTATGTCTATGTCTATGTCTATGTCTATGTCTATGTCTATGTCTATGTCTATGTCTATGTCTATGTCTATGTCTATGTCTATGTCTATGTCTATGTCTATGTCTATGTCTATGTCTATGTCTATGTCTATGTCTATGTCTATGTCTATGTCTATGTCTATGTCTATGTCTATGTCTATGTCTATGTCTATGTCTATGTCTATGTCTATGTCTATGTCTATGTCTATGTCTATGTCTATGTCTATGTCTATGTCTATGTCTATGTCTATGTCTATGTCTATGTCTATGTCTATGTCTATGTCTATGTCTATGTCTATGTCTATGTCTATGTCTATGTCTATGTCTATGTCTATGTCTATGTCTATGTCTATGTCTATGTCTATGTCTATGTCTATGTCTATGTCTATGTCTATGTCTATGTCTATGTCTATGTCTATGTCTATGTCTATGTCTATGTCTATGTCTATGTCTATGTCTATGTCTATGTCTATGTCTATGTCTATGTCTATGTCTATGTCTATGTCTATGTCTATGTCTATGTCTATGTCTATGTCTATGTCTATGTCTATGTCTATGTCTATGTCTATGTCTATGTCTATGTCTATGTCTATGTCTATGTCTATGTCTATGTCTATGTCTATGTCTATGTCTATGTCTATGTCTATGTCTATGTCTATGTCTATGTCTATGTCTATGTCTATGTCTATGTCTATGTCTATGTCTATGTCTATGTCTATGTCTATGTCTATGTCTATGTCTATGTCTATGTCTATGTCTATGTCTATGTCTATGTCTATGTCTATGTCTATGTCTATGTCTATGTCTATGTCTATGTCTATGTCTATGTCTATGTCTATGTCTATGTCTATGTCTATGTCTATGTCTATGTCTATGTCTATGTCTATGTCTATGTCTATGTCTATGTCTATGTCTATGTCTATGTCTATGTCTATGTCTATGTCTATGTCTATGTCTATGTCTATGTCTATGTCTATGTCTATGTCTATGTCTATGTCTATGTCTATGTCTATGTCTATGTCTATGTCTATGTCTATGTCTATGTCTATGTCTATGTCTATGTCTATGTCTATGTCTATGTCTATGTCTATGTCTATGTCTATGTCTATGTCTATGTCTATGTCTATGTCTATGTCTATGTCTATGTCTATGTCTATGTCTATGTCTATGTCTATGTCTATGTCTATGTCTATGTCTATGTCTATGTCTATGTCTATGTCTATGTCTATGTCTATGTCTATGTCTATGTCTATGTCTATGTCTATGTCTATGTCTATGTCTATGTCTATGTCTATGTCTATGTCTATGTCTATGTCTATGTCTATGTCTATGTCTATGTCTATGTCTATGTCTATGTCTATGTCTATGTCTATGTCTATGTCTATGTCTATGTCTATGTCTATGTCTATGTCTATGTCTATGTCTATGTCTATGTCTATGTCTATGTCTATGTCTATGTCTATGTCTATGTCTATGTCTATGTCTATGTCTATGTCTATGTCTATGTCTATGTCTATGTCTATGTCTATGTCTATGTCTATGTCTATGTCTATGTCTATGTCTATGTCTATGTCTATGTCTATGTCTATGTCTATGTCTATGTCTATGTCTATGTCTATGTCTATGTCTATGTCTATGTCTATGTCTATGTCTATGTCTATGTCTATGTCTATGTCTATGTCTATGTCTATGTCTATGTCTATGTCTATGTCTATGTCTATGTCTATGTCTATGTCTATGTCTATGTCTATGTCTATGTCTATGTCTATGTCTATGTCTATGTCTATGTCTATGTCTATGTCTATGTCTATGTCTATGTCTATGTCTATGTCTATGTCTATGTCTATGTCTATGTCTATGTCTATGTCTATGTCTATGTCTATGTCTATGTCTATGTCTATGTCTATGTCTATGTCTATGTCTATGTCTATGTCTATGTCTATGTCTATGTCTATGTCTATGTCTATGTCTATGTCTATGTCTATGTCTATGTCTATGTCTATGTCTATGTCTATGTCTATGTCTATGTCTATGTCTATGTCTATGTCTATGTCTATGTCTATGTCTATGTCTATGTCTATGTCTATGTCTATGTCTATGTCTATGTCTATGTCTATGTCTATGTCTATGTCTATGTCTATGTCTATGTCTATGTCTATGTCTATGTCTATGTCTATGTCTATGTCTATGTCTATGTCTATGTCTATGTCTATGTCTATGTCTATGTCTATGTCTATGTCTATGTCTATGTCTATGTCTATGTCTATGTCTATGTCTATGTCTATGTCTATGTCTATGTCTATGTCTATGTCTATGTCTATGTCTATGTCTATGTCTATGTCTATGTCTATGTCTATGTCTATGTCTATGTCTATGTCTATGTCTATGTCTATGTCTATGTCTATGTCTATGTCTATGTCTATGTCTATGTCTATGTCTATGTCTATGTCTATGTCTATGTCTATGTCTATGTCTATGTCTATGTCTATGTCTATGTCTATGTCTATGTCTATGTCTATGTCTATGTCTATGTCTATGTCTATGTCTATGTCTATGTCTATGTCTATGTCTATGTCTATGTCTATGTCTATGTCTATGTCTATGTCTATGTCTATGTCTATGTCTATGTCTATGTCTATGTCTATGTCTATGTCTATGTCTATGTCTATGTCTATGTCTATGTCTATGTCTATGTCTATGTCTATGTCTATGTCTATGTCTATGTCTATGTCTATGTCTATGTCTATGTCTATGTCTATGTCTATGTCTATGTCTATGTCTATGTCTATGTCTATGTCTATGTCTATGTCTATGTCTATGTCTATGTCTATGTCTATGTCTATGTCTATGTCTATGTCTATGTCTATGTCTATGTCTATGTCTATGTCTATGTCTATGTCTATGTCTATGTCTATGTCTATGTCTATGTCTATGTCTATGTCTATGTCTATGTCTATGTCTATGTCTATGTCTATGTCTATGTCTATGTCTATGTCTATGTCTATGTCTATGTCTATGTCTATGTCTATGTCTATGTCTATGTCTATGTCTATGTCTATGTCTATGTCTATGTCTATGTCTATGTCTATGTCTATGTCTATGTCTATGTCTATGTCTATGTCTATGTCTATGTCTATGTCTATGTCTATGTCTATGTCTATGTCTATGTCTATGTCTATGTCTATGTCTATGTCTATGTCTATGTCTATGTCTATGTCTATGTCTATGTCTATGTCTATGTCTATGTCTATGTCTATGTCTATGTCTATGTCTATGTCTATGTCTATGTCTATGTCTATGTCTATGTCTATGTCTATGTCTATGTCTATGTCTATGTCTATGTCTATGTCTATGTCTATGTCTATGTCTATGTCTATGTCTATGTCTATGTCTATGTCTATGTCTATGTCTATGTCTATGTCTATGTCTATGTCTATGTCTATGTCTATGTCTATGTCTATGTCTATGTCTATGTCTATGTCTATGTCTATGTCTATGTCTATGTCTATGTCTATGTCTATGTCTATGTCTATGTCTATGTCTATGTCTATGTCTATGTCTATGTCTATGTCTATGTCTATGTCTATGTCTATGTCTATGTCTATGTCTATGTCTATGTCTATGTCTATGTCTATGTCTATGTCTATGTCTATGTCTATGTCTATGTCTATGTCTATGTCTATGTCTATGTCTATGTCTATGTCTATGTCTATGTCTATGTCTATGTCTATGTCTATGTCTATGTCTATGTCTATGTCTATGTCTATGTCTATGTCTATGTCTATGTCTATGTCTATGTCTATGTCTATGTCTATGTCTATGTCTATGTCTATGTCTATGTCTATGTCTATGTCTATTCTATGTCTATGTCTATGTCTATGTCTATGTCTATGTCTATGTCTATGTCTATGTCTATGTCTATGTCTATGTCTATGTCTATGTCTATGTCTATGTCTATGTCTATGTCTATGTCTATGTCTATGTCTATGTCTATGTCTATGTCTATGTCTATGTCTATGTCTATGTCTATGTCTATGTCTATGTCTATGTCTATGTCTATGTCTATGTCTATGTCTATGTCTATGTCTATGTCTATGTCTATGTCTATGTCTATGTCTATGTCTATGTCTATGTCTATGTCTATGTCTATGTCTATGTCTATGTCTATGTCTATGTCTATGTCTATGTCTATGTCTATGTCTATGTCTATGTCTATGTCTATGTCTATGTCTATGTCTATGTCTATGTCTATGTCTATGTCTATGTCTATGTCTATGTCTATGTCTATGTCTATGTCTATGTCTATGTCTATGTCTATGTCTATGTCTATGTCTATGTCTATGTCTATGTCTATGTCTATGTCTATGTCTATGTCTATGTCTATGTCTATGTCTATGTCTATGTCTATGTCTATGTCTATGTCTATGTCTATGTCTATGTCTATGTCTATGTCTATGTCTATGTCTATGTCTATGTCTATGTCTATGTCTATGTCTATGTCTATGTCTATGTCTATGTCTATGTCTATGTCTATGTCTATGTCTATGTCTATGTCTATGTCTATGTCTATGTCTATGTCTATGTCTATGTCTATGTCTATGTCTATGTCTATGTCTATGTCTATGTCTATGTCTATGTCTATGTCTATGTCTATGTCTATGTCTATGTCTATGTCTATGTCTATGTCTATGTCTATGTCTATGTCTATGTCTATGTCTATGTCTATGTCTATGTCTATGTCTATGTCTATGTCTATGTCTATGTCTATGTCTATGTCTATGTCTATGTCTATGTCTATGTCTATGTCTATGTCTATGTCTATGTCTATGTCTATGTCTATGTCTATGTCTATGTCTATGTCTATGTCTATGTCTATGTCTATGTCTATGTCTATGTCTATGTCTATGTCTATGTCTATGTCTATGTCTATGTCTATGTCTATGTCTATGTCTATGTCTATGTCTATGTCTATGTCTATGTCTATGTCTATGTCTATGTCTATGTCTATGTCTATGTCTATGTCTATGTCTATGTCTATGTCTATGTCTATGTCTATGTCTATGTCTATGTCTATGTCTATGTCTATGTCTATGTCTATGTCTATGTCTATGTCTATGTCTATGTCTATGTCTATGTCTATGTCTATGTCTATGTCTATGTCTATGTCTATGTCTATGTCTATGTCTATGTCTATGTCTATGTCTATGTCTATGTCTATGTCTATGTCTATGTCTATGTCTATGTCTATGTCTATGTCTATGTCTATGTCTATGTCTATGTCTATGTCTATGTCTATGTCTATGTCTATGTCTATGTCTATGTCTATGTCTATGTCTATGTCTATGTCTATGTCTATGTCTATGTCTATGTCTATGTCTATGTCTATGTCTATGTCTATGTCTATGTCTATGTCTATGTCTATGTCTATGTCTATGTCTATGTCTAT
Organism: Drosophila histrio; assembly: GCA_958299025.2. Taxonomy (NCBI): domain Eukaryota; kingdom Metazoa; phylum Arthropoda; class Insecta; order Diptera; family Drosophilidae; genus Drosophila; species Drosophila histrio. The sequence continues at coordinate 62,954 of CATQJB020000005.1, read as the reverse complement.
GTCTATGTCTATGTCTATGTCTATGTCTATGTCTATGTCTATGTCTATGTCTATGTCTATGTCTATGTCTATGTCTATGTCTATGTCTATGTCTATGTCTATGTCTATGTCTATGTCTATGTCTATGTCTATGTCTATGTCTATGTGTATGTGTATGTGTATGTGTATGTGTATGTGTATGTGTATGTGTATGTGTATGTGTATGTGTATGTGTATGTGTATGTGTATGTGTATGTGTATGTGTATGTGTATGTGTATGTGTATGTGTATGTGTATGTGTATGTGTATGTGTATGTGTATGTGTATGTGTATGTGTATGTGTATGTGTATGTGTATGTGTATGTGTATGTGTATGTGTATGTGTATGTGTATGTGTATGTGTATGTGTATGTGTATGTGTATGTGTATGTGTATGTGTATGTGTATGTGTATGTGTATGTGTATGTGTATGTGTATGTGTATGTGTATGTGTATGTGTATGTGTATGTGTATGTGTATGTGTATGTGTATGTGTATGTGTATGTGTATGTGTATGTGTATGTGTATGTGTATGTGTATGTGTATGTGTATGTGTATGTGTATGTGTATGTGTATGTGTATGTGTATGTGTATGTGTATGTGTATGTGTATGTGTATGTGTATGTGTATGTGTATGTGTATGTGTATGTGTATGTGTATGTGTATGTGTATGTGTATGTGTATGTGTATGTGTATGTGTATGTGTATGTGTATGTGTATGTGTATGTGTATGTGTATGTGTATGTGTATGTGTATGTGTATGTGTATGTGTATGTGTATGTGTATGTGTATGTGTATGTGTATGTGTATGTGTATGTGTATGTGTATGTGTATGTGTATGTGTATGTGTATGTGTATGTGTATGTGTATGTGTATGTGTATGTGTATGTGTATGTGTATGTGTATGTGTATGTGTATGTGTATGTGTATGTGTATGTGTATGTGTATGTGTATGTGTATGTGTATGTGTATGTGTATGTGTATGTGTATGTGTATGTGTATGTGTATGTGTATGTGTATGTGTATGTGTATGTGTATGTGTATGTGTATGTGTATGTGTATGTGTATGTGTATGTGTATGTGTATTTCTATGTCTATGTCTATGTCTATGTCTATGTCTATGTCTATGTCTATGTCTATGTCTATGTCTATGTCTATGTCTATGTCTATGTCTATGTCTATGTCTATGTCTATGTCTATGTCTATGTCTATGTCTATGTCTATGTCTATGTCTATGTCTATGTCTATGTCTATGTCTATGTCTATGTCTATGTCTATGTCTATGTCTATGTCTATGTCTATGTCTATGTCTATGTCTATGTCTATGTCTATGTCTATGTCTATGTCTATGTCTATGTCTATGTCTATGTCTATGTCTATGTCTATGTCTATGTCTATGTCTATGTCTATGTCTATGTCTATGTCTCTATGTCTATGTCTATGTCTATGTCTATGTCTATGTCTATGTCTATGTCTATGTCTATGTCTATGTCTATGTCTATGTCTATGTCTATGTCTATGTCTATGTCTATGTCTATGTCTATGTCTATGTCTATGTCTATGTCTATGTCTATGTCTATGTCTATGTCTATGTCTATGTCTATGTCTATGTCTATGTCTATGTCTATGTCTATGTCTATGTCTATGTCTATGTCTATGTCTATGTCTATGTCTATGTCTATGTCTATGTCTATGTCTATGTCTATGTCTATGTCTATGTCTATGTCTATGTCTATGTCTATGTCTATGTCTATGTCTATGTCTATGTCTATGTCTATGTCTATGTCTATGTCTATGTCTATGTCTATGTCTATGTCTATGTCTATGTCTATGTCTATGTCTATGTCTATGTCTATGTCTATGTCTATGTCTATGTCTATGTCTATGTCTATGTCTATGTCTATGTCTATGTCTATGTCTATGTCTATGTCTATGTCTATGTCTATGTCTATGTCTATGTCTATGTCTATGTCTATGTCTATGTCTATGTCTATGTCTATGTCTATGTCTATGTCTATGTATGTCTATGTCTATGTCTATGTCTATGTCTATGTCTATGTCTATGTCTATGTCTATGTCTATGTCTATGTCTATGTCTATGTCTATGTCTATGTCTATGTCTATGTCTATGTCTATGTCTATGTCTATGTCTATGTCTATGTCTATGTCTATGTCTATGTCTATGTCTATGTCTATGTCTATGTCTATGTCTATGTCTATGTCTATGTCTATGTCTATGTCTATGTCTATGTCTATGTCTATGTCTATGTCTATGTCTATGTCTATGTCTATGTCTATGTCTATGTCTATGTCTATGTCTATGTCTATGTCTATGTCTATGTCTATGTCTATGTCTATGTCTATGTCTATGTCTATGTCTATGTCTATGTCTATGTCTATGTCTATGTCTATGTCTATGTCTATGTCTATGTCTATGTCTATGTCTATGTCTATGTCTATGTCTATGTCTATGTCTATGTCTATGTCTATGTCTATGTCTATGTCTATGTCTATGTCTATGTCTATGTCTATGTCTATGTCTATGTCTATGTCTATGTCTATGTCTATGTCTATGTCTATGTCTATGTCTATGTCTATGTCTATGTCTATGTCTATGTCTATGTCTATGTCTATGTCTATGTCTATGTCTATGTCTATGTCTATGTCTATGTCTATGTCTATGTCTATGTCTATGTCTATGTCTATGTCTATGTCTATGTCTATGTCTATGTCTATGTCTATGTCTATGTCTATGTCTATGTCTATGTCTATGTCTATGTCTATGTCTATGTCTATGTCTATGTCTATGTCTATGTCTATGTCTATGTCTATGTCTATGTCTATGTCTATGTCTATGTCTATGTCTATGTCTATGTCTATGTCTATGTCTATGTCTATGTCTATGTCTATGTCTATGTCTATGTCTATGTCTATGTCTATGTCTATGTCTATGTCTATGTCTATGTCTATGTCTATGTCTATGTCTATGTCTATGTCTATGTCTATGTCTATGTCTATGTCTATGTCTATGTCTATGTCTATGTCTATGTCTATGTCTATGTCTATGTCTATGTCTATGTCTATGTCTATGTCTATGTCTATGTCTATGTCTATGTCTATGTCTATGTCTATGTCTATGTCTATGTCTATGTCTCTATGTCTATGTCTATGTCTATGTCTATGTCTATGTCTATGTCTATGTCTATGTCTATGTCTATGTCTATGTCTATGTCTATGTCTATGTCTATGTCTATGTCTATGTCTATGTCTATGTCTATGTCTATGTCTATGTCTATGTCTATGTCTATGTCTATGTCTATGTCTATGTCTATGTCTATGTCTATGTCTATGTCTATGTCTATGTCTATGTCTATGTCTATGTCTATGTCTATGTCTATGTCTATGTCTATGTCTATGTCTATGTCTATGTCTATGTCTATGTCTATGTCTATGTCTATGTCTATGTCTATGTCTATGTCTATGTCTATGTCTATGTCTATGTCTATGTCTATGTCTATGTCTATGTCTATGTCTATGTCTATGTCTATGTCTATGTCTATGTCTATGTCTATGTCTATGTCTATGTCTATGTCTATGTCTATGTCTATGTCTATGTCTATGTCTATGTCTATGTCTATGTCTATGTCTATGTCTATGTCTATGTCTATGTCTATGTCTATGTCTATGTCTATGTCTATGTCTATGTCTATGTCTATGTCTATGTCTATGTCTATGTCTATGTCTATGTCTATGTCTATGTCTATGTCTATGTCTATGTCTATGTCTATGTCTATGTCTATGTCTATGTCTATGTCTATGTCTATGTCTATGTCTATGTCTATGTCTATGTCTATGTCTATGTCTATGTCTATGTCTATGTCTATGTCTATGTCTATGTCTATGTCTATGTCTATGTCTATGTCTATGTCTATGTCTATGTCTATGTCTATGTCTATGTCTATGTCTATGTCTATGTCTATGTCTATGTCTATGTCTATGTCTATGTCTATGTCTATGTCTATGTCTATGTCTATGTCTATGTCTATGTCTATGTCTATGTCTATGTCTATGTCTATGTCTATGTCTATGTCTATGTCTATGTCTATGTCTATGTCTATGTCTATGTCTATGTCTATGTCTATGTCTATGTCTATGTCTATGTCTATGTCTATGTCTATGTCTATGTCTATGTCTATGTCTATGTCTATGTCTATGTCTATGTCTATGTCTATGTCTATGTCTATGTCTATGTCTATGTCTATGTTGTAAAGTAGTTTCCAGCCGGGGTACAGATCTCAGTCTGTCCGGGTCTAGAATTTACAAGAAATTTGTAAATTTCGCTGGACGCTGGAAGGGGGGGGTTGGAAAGATTCACCTAGGTGTTACTAACTACACAAAGATGCCGGGATTACTCGCTCGGCCAACGGGACTTACCCTCGTCGTTCGGGTTGAGAAAGTTAGTATTACTACACAGAAAAATGCCGGGATTACTCGCTCGGCCAACGGGACTTACCCTCGTCGTTCTGATTAGGCGGGTCAGTACTACTGCGCAGAAAAATGCCGGGATTACTCGCTCGGCCAACGGGACTTACCCTCGCTGTTCTGATCAACAGAGTTAGTACTGCCACGCAAAAAAAATGCCGGGATTACTCACTCGGCCAACGGGTTAGTTTCTACTATGCAAAGTGCCGGGATTACTCGCTCGGCCAACAAATATTAGTTAGGTTTACAAGAAAAGAGTTAATTTCAGATTAATTACAACTCTCTTTATTAACACTTGCATTCTTAATTACCACAATCACACCTATACTACCGCACTTGCCTAGTGGAGCCCTAGCGCTCTGCCTACTCAATACTCACTTGACTCTCCTTTTCCTGCACAGACGCGCCAACTCGCGACGTCTGCCAGTTTTGCCGCTCGATCACAAAGTGCCGTCCTGCACGCGGTCAAGCCACGCGCCAGCCTCGGCTGCACCAAACTCACCACCGTTTCGCAACTCACCTCCGAGCTTTCGCTCTCTTGCTCTCTCGAGAGGTAGAGTTGCAATTTGTTGGCAGAGTTGCACAGCCGATCAACAGCGTACGCTTGACAGTGGGCAACGGCTGTTATGCTCCTATTCTAAGCAAATCTACTCCCTTTTCTTCCTTTGGCTCCTTTGCCACCTAATCCTAAAACTTAAACTAGTCTCTATGAGACGCGCTTCGTGCGCTCTGGCTTCGGTGCCTTAATACCTAATACTTAATAATAGTCAATATTCAAATTAAATTAGTCTCTATGAGACGCGCTTCGTGCGCTCTGGCTTCAGTGCCTTAATACCTAATAATAACAATAGTAATAATAACAATAATACGTTTGTCTTAACCTAATTCTTAACCTACTATATACATCAATTTACACACTACGGCGCTTTGCGCGCGTTATGCCAGCTGTGGGTCGGCTCGCTGGCGGGCCGCCTCACACCCCCCCCTTTCGTCAGAAGGGTTGCCGTCACGTCCCCGCTGGCGGCTACGGTCACCGTGAAGTGGTCGTCCCCGGTGTTCACCTTAAAACGGGTGCGACGATGCCGTCCCTGGTAGCGCTGGGCTTCAGCCTCGAGAAGGGTGATGGTGGCCTGGGAGAGGATAGTCCCTATGGGGAAAATGCGCCACCCTTGGGGAATCAACGGGTGCAGCGCGGCGAGTGGATCTCGCTGCTCCCCGAAGATGCCTTCCATATCCATGTCCCAGGCCTCCAGCAGATCCGTCATGGCATGAACAAGATCACTTCCGTCGGGGGACACAGTCCTCGGTGTCCCTCGTGCCGACTCCAAGGGTGGTGGAACCTCTGGCTCATTCTGGTCCTCGCGCATGCGCGCACAGGCCACCGGGACTGCTGCCCGAGTGGTGGCGCCACGATCACTGGCTACCCTCCGTGGGGAGAAGGGTCCCAACAAGCGCTCGCGGGGCGAACGCGGCGCCAGCGACCGTGACTCCTCCTGTGCCGCCCCTCTGGCCTTTTTGGGCTGGTTCTCCACCCTCTCCTCCGGCGGCAGGCTATTCCCCCCGCTGCGGGGCCTCTTGTGCCGGCGTCGAGTGCGACGGCGATTGGGGCGGCGTTTCCGGGCGGGCTCGTCGACCCCAGGCGACTTCATCCGCTTGGTTAAGGGACGGGCGTTTTGCACCACGCCTGGTCGGTAGCGGATGCTTATCCTCGGGAACACGCTCGCGGGGTCCACCTCGAGTTGCTCGGCCATGAAACGGCGCCGGAACAATGGACCCTCTCCCTCGTCGCTCGACCCCGACTCGCACCACGATCGGTAAGGAGTCGTCTCCGGCTGAAGACGCGTGGCTCCAAAGGCTTTGGCCGGGGATGGCGTCCTTGGCTTTCCCACATCTGAGGTGGCGGGCTCAGCCCCTCCTGCGCCATGAACCCCCTCGGGCCCATGCCTCCTCGTCGGCTCCGGGATGGTTAGTGACGAGGCGGGTCCCTCCGGCTCATCGACGCTCACCGATACAGGTCCAGGCTCTACGTTAGCGGGCGTGTCCTTGGGCTCCGCGGGTACCTCCGGGGCCGGGAGAGCGGGCAACGGGGATGGCGTCCTCGGCTCCTCGACGTAAAAGTGGGGATTGGCCGAGCGGGGTGCCTCGATGAAGACGGTCGTCGTATCCGTCGAGCGAATCATTACTACGCCGTCTAGGCGTTCCACCGTGCTCTCCGTGCTCATATAGACCGTGTGCCGAACTTGCGGCGGTGACTCCCCTACCGAATTCGAGGAAGCGCCGCCATCCTCCGATGCGTCGTCCTCAACCGTCGCACCCTCCCGTCGGGGCTTGTAGTACGCCCGGTCCCTCCGTGGGTCCCGCCACTCATACCCCGGGTACGGCTCCGTGGCATCGCTGTCCACCTCCTCCTCTACCTCTGGCTCTCCGTCGCTGCTGATTATAATCGTTTCAGAATCCATCTGTGAACTTAGAATAATTAGACTCTATCCTGAACTCAATCAATGACTATAGTGCGGCTAACAATCTACGAAATTTCTTATGTTAGTTAAAACTACGTTATGGCTAGTAAGTTAGGTGTTTCTACGAAAGAGAAAGTCGGTTAGTTCGCTGCTGAGCCTGTCGCTTCTGATTCTGCAAAGGTCGGTTCATCTTCCTCGGGGGCTTCATTCTGAAAGAAAGGTTTCAACTGCATTATGTTAGCCACCCGTTTTCGGCGTTCGCCTTCTCTCGAAAGACGCACGATATTGGGGGATATAAACTTTACGACCTTGTAGGGGCCGTCAAACCTGGGTGCCAGCTTGGCGGCGAATCCGTCCGCGGCGTTTGAAAGATGGTGTTGCCGTAGTAGGACAAGAGATCCTAGTGTCGGCCGCCACTCTCGTCTTCGCAGATTGTAATGACGCCCTTGGTCCTTGGCGGCTCTCTGCAGATTGCTATAGACAATACTGAACACCTCCTTTAATCTGCTCTCTCGTTCTTTCGGCTGAAGGTCACTTGTCCCCGATCCTGGAGTGACCTCGTCGTACAGTGCCGCCGGCAAACGTGGTTCTCTTCCCTGCATCAGGAAAGCGGGACTGAATCCGGTTGAATCTGCCACGCTAGAATTGACCGCTAGCGATATCTCTGGCAGTAGCTCGTCCCACGTGCTCTGATGACCCTCGATGAACTGCGCTATCATGGTTTTCACGGTCCGGTTTGTTCTTTCGGTGCAACTGCTGCAACTCCACTCCCAGCGACTCCATAAACGATCGAAAGGTTCTGCTGGTGAACTGCACTCCGTTGTCGCACACAAACCTTTTAGGGACTCCGAACCTGCTCAGAATCCGTTCCCGAAACGCTGTTTGCAGCGATGCTGCCGTCGCCTTCCTCAGGGGCACCAGTTCCACCCATTTCGAAAATGCGTCGTGGAAAACCAATAACATGGTATTACCGTGCTTTGAACGGGGGAGGGGTCCAACAAAGTCGGCGCACAATATCGCCATCGGCTCGGCCACCTGCCTCGTCAACATCTGACCCGCCGGTTTACGTTGCTCGCACTTGAACTTCTGGCACAACTCACAACCCTTCACGTATTTCGCGGCATCCCGGAACATACCTGGCCAGTAATACCTCTGTGCGAGCCTGGTGACCGTCTTCCTTACTCCTTGATGGCCGGCAGTGGGAGCATCGTGGCACTCTCGTAGCACTCTCTGCCTTTGCCCACTGGGAACGCAAAGTTTCCAGGGAATGAAATCCTCGTCGTCTGCCCGGCGTCCTAGATTCCGGTAGAGTTGCCCATTTTCTTCAACGTAATCCGCGAACTTGGCTGGTTCTTTCGCTATCCTGTCCCGCATGTTGGTTATCCACTTGCAGCAGGGCCCCGTCTCTACGGCTTGCTGGCAAGCTTCCAGAGGACACCTTGACAATGCGTCCGCCACCACGTTCAGCTTCCCTCGGCGATAGTGGACATCGAACTGAAACTGTTGTAGCTCAAGCGCCCAACGAGCGACTCGCCCTGTCGGACTTTCTATGGAGTTTAGCCACTTGAGTGCCAGGTGATCGGTTATCACATCGAAGCGATACCCTTCCAGGTAGCATTGTAGCTTCCTGATGGACCACACGATCGCCAGGCACTCTTTCTCCGTGGCTGAATAATTTAACTCCGCTTTTAGAAGTTTCCGACTGGCATACGCTATCACTCGCTCCTCACCGTCCACTGTCTGAGTCAGCACCGCGCCGAGGCCATAATCACTCGCGTCGGTCTGTAAGACGAACTTGGCGGAAAAATCCGGACAAGCGAGAACAGGGGCCGTCGTCAAGCTTTCCTTCAGTTGACGCAGGGCCTCCTCCTGGTCCTCTCCCCATGTAAATTTCTTACCTTTCTTCAGCAGCGCTGTCATCGGCTGCACAAGCGTTGCGAAATCCGGCACAAACCGCCTGTACCAGGACGCCATGCCCAGACACTGGCGGAGCTCCTTGCAGTTTGCCGGGGCTTTCAGGTTCCTTATCGCCTCTACTTTCTCCGGGTCGGTACGGATTCCGTCTCCACTGATCACGTGTCCTAGATACACCAGTCGCTTTCGGAAAAAGCTACACTTTTTCCGGTTCAGTTTCAGGTTCGCCGCCCTTAGCCGCCGGAACACCTCCTTCAGGTTAGCCACGTGTTGCTCCTTAGTGGCTCCTATCACGACTATATCGTCTAAGTACGCGAAAGCGTGGGGCTCCATCTCTGGTCCAATCACCGTATCCAACGCTCGCTGGAACGTCGCGCACGCCGAATGCAACCCAAACGGCATCACCCGCCATTGGAACAATCCTCTCCCAGGCACGGTGAATGCTGTGCACTCCTTACTATCCTCCGCCATCGGAATTTGCCAATAACCGTGCTTCAAGTCTAACGTTGATATAAACCGAGCGTGGCGCAGCTTCTCCAATATGTGATTGATGCGAGGGACAGGGTAAGCGTCCGGGATGGAATGCGCGTTGAGCTGCCGAAAGTCTATACACATGCGCCAATCCCCAGTCTTCTTCTTGACCAAGACAATAGGAGCGCTATGTGGACTGCGCGACGGCTCAATCGCACCTGCCCGGATCAGCTCGTCGACCTGCTCATCGATCACCTTCTGCATCGCCGGATTCTTAGGATAATACCTCTGCTTGAGAGGTTTATCATCCTTCATCCGAATCATATGCTCCGCTATATGCGACACTCCCTCCAGATCCTCAAAACGTGCCAGTTCTTCTTCCAAGAACGCTTTCAACTCGGGCTCCAGATCCTTCGGCCATTCCTCCTGTTCCTCTGGGGACCCGCTAGCGTCCTCCTCTCTCCACTCCGCCGTTGCCAACCCGAGTGGGGCCGTCTGCTCGTCAGAGCAAGACTGACTCTCCTCTCCCAGGGCCGGCCCGCCATCATCTGTGCTGGTCAGCACCCCTGCGAACGCCTCCGGATTCTCCTTCACACGACCTGCCGCGGCTATCCGCGCCGCCGGGCTGGGGTGAAGCCTATCCGTAGCTTTCCTTGCTCCCCTTCTTCGCCTTTGTCGAGCAGGCACTCCGCCTTTTGGGTGCGGGAGGCCTTCTATCGATGTTGCTTCCTCAGCGGGCGCCTCGGGCTGTACCGACGACGCCGCCACCGTCTCCAAAACCAACTCCGCGTTGCCACATCGCAACGACGCTCCCACGGCGTACAAATAATCCATTCCCAGTATCACGGGGTCCAGCATGGATGGCATGATCAGCATTGGCAGGTGAACCGTCTTTCCCGCCAATCCCACGCCGGTCTCCAACAGCTTACCAACCGCTATTGTGGATCCGTCGGCGAGCCGAATCCGCGTCTGCACCTCTCGAGCCTCTCCTTCGATCTTCCACCTTCGTACGCATTCCTCGGACACAAAACTCCGTGTGGCCCCGGTGTCAATTGTGGCCGGAATCCTTCGTCCACCAATCTCCACGTTTGCCACCACCCGGCCCCCTTCTACCGCCAACGGGCACTCTACTGTCGATTGTCGCCGGCGTCGCCCCGATTCTGACCCGAGGGACGCCACTGCCCGTTTCCCGTAGCCGTGCGCCAGCAACACTCCTGGCTGCTTCGCCCACGCTGTCCGCACTGCCGGCAGAATACAACCCGCGGGTTTTGGCACTCTCGCGCAAAGTGACCTTCTTGCGCGCACCGGTGGCAGACCCGACGGGCATTGAATCCTGACCCACCATCCTGGGTCAACATTCGGTTCGTCGCCTCCAATGGCGACTGTGTCGGCGGCACACAGTTTCCCCCGGTTGCGCTCGCCACCTGCGCTGCTGCAGGCGGGGAACGGAACGGATTAAGAGGCCGTCCGGCGTTCTGCGTTGTCCGTCCGGCCTCCTCATACGCCGGACCGTAGCTGGCCTGATTTCCATGTGTATGACCGGGGCACTCTAATCCTTTCCCAACCACGTTCTCGTACTCCGCGCACATCTGTGTCAGTTGCGCCAGGGTAGAGAAATCATGCCGGCGTACATACAGCTTGTACTCCCGGCCAGCATTCTCGTACACCCGGTGCAATTCCTGTGCCGCACTGTAGCCCGCGTGATGCATCAACTCCCTGATTTCGATGAGGTAGTCTTTGAATCCCTCCCCCTCGCGCTGTCGGCGGGAACGGATCTGGTCCTCAAGGCGTTCGAAATAACGCGGCGGGAGGAAGAATTCCAGGAATCCGCTCCTGAATCCCGCCCAGGAGGCGTTCCTCAATCCACTCGCCCGGAACCAGCGGGCGGCTCTATCAGCGAACACTTCGCTCGCGACTCGGGGCATCTGCTCGAGCTCGATGCCATACGTGATGGCTCGCTCCTCAAGAGCCTCTATAAACCCAAGCGGGTCGGTCTGCCCGCCATACTGCATGCCCCACTTCCGAACTTGCTCCGCGATATTATGTGTCGGCCGGGCCTCGTGTTGACGACGCGTCATTGGCCCACAGGGTCCGCCGCTGGGATTAGCGGGAGTCCGGTCCTCCGCCGAGCCGAGCCCCGCTACCCCTGTCGCCGCTTCCACCCGGACTTCGGGTATAATCCTCGCCCCTGACGCACATAGCTTCCCCGGCGGGAACGTCGCCGGCTCGTACAGCCGTGTGTTCCTCAAGTCCGGTTCGGACTTTTGTCGGGAGCGCTCACCCATGCCAAGCGTGACGCCCACAGGCAGAGACTCCACCATTTTGGCATACCGGGCCTCGTGTTCTGCCAACCGGGCCCACGTTTCCGCCGTATGGCCCCCGTCCTGCACGAACGTAGCCAATCGCTTGCGCAGATCCTCTACGCGGCCCTCACTGGGCAGCCCGAGCGCTTGCGCGACGTCTACCAGCTCTTCTTTGCGGCGCTGGTGAATCCAGCGCACGCCGACTCCCGGATTCTGGCACTCACCTGACTCCATTGCACCTCACGTTTTTACTTTTATTTATTTATTTATTTATTTTATTTTTATTTTTATTTTATTTTTTTTTTTTTTCCCTCCGGTAATACGTGTCTTTCAGACCACGGTGCGCTGTATCGGTGCTCCTCTAGTGGTCCAACGCCCAACCGTGCACTAGCACTGAATAATCACGTTGTTTTAGTGGTTCGTGTATTTTCACTCACGACACCACGACTCTCGGCCCACTGTGCACGAATTTACTGTCCTCGCAGTTGCCCGCTGACAAACTGCTCACTAACACCGAATCGAACTGTTGCTTTATTCGCCCTTTTTTTTTTTTTGTTCGCGAAACCACCACACTCGACCCACTGTGCACTGAAGTTACTGTTTTAGCAGTTGCCCGCCGACAAACTGCGCACTAACACTAAACCGAACTGTTTCTCTATTCATTCTTTTGTTTTGTCCACTAAACCACCGCACTCGACCCACTGTGCACTGCAGCTTCCGTTACTTTTCAGCACACACCGGCACAATCGCGCGCTTGCACTCGCCGACGCAAGCGTACGGTACTTTTCGACGCCGACGTCGACTGCGGTCCGTACTTTTTCTCGGCAGAGCCCGCTGCTCTGCTTACTCGAACGAACAACGGCGTTTCGACGCTGCGACGGCACTTTTCGACGCCGTCGTCGACTGCGGCGCGCGCTCTTTTCGTAAGCGTGTGTATGTGAGCGTTCAAACGGGGGTGGGTGCATGCACTGTGCTTATCTCTCTCTTTTTTTTTTCTAGGCACGTGCTGCTATGCACAAAGGTGAGGGTGAGGTTAGAGCGGGGTATGACCAACTAGGCGTGCGTTTAAAAAAAACCAAAACCAACAATACTTAGGAGAATCTTTGTTTGGGCATGACCATGGGTTTTTACGCCACTATCACGCCGCGTCCCTTTTTAATTCCAGCGTCCCTGCTCGGGCGCCACTTGTAAAGTAGTTTCCAGCCGGGGTACAGATCTCAGTCTGTCCGGGTCTAGAATTTACAAGAAATTTGTAAATTTCGCTGGACGCTGGAAGGGGGGGGTTGGAAAGATTCACCTAGGTGTTACTAACTACACAAAGATGCCGGGATTACTCGCTCGGCCAACGGGACTTACCCTCGTCGTTCGGGTTGAGAAAGTTAGTATTACTACACAGAAAAATGCCGGGATTACTCGCTCGGCCAACGGGACTTACCCTCGTCGTTCTGATTAGGCGGGTCAGTACTACTGCGCAGAAAAATGCCGGGATTACTCGCTCGGCCAACGGGACTTACCCTCGCTGTTCTGATCAACAGAGTTAGTACTGCCACGCAAAAAAAATGCCGGGATTACTCACTCGGCCAACGGGTTAGTTTCTACTATGCAAAGTGCCGGGATTACTCGCTCGGCCAACAAATATTAGTTAGGTTTACAAGAAAAGAGTTAATTTCAGATTAATTACAACTCTCTTTATTAACACTTGCATTCTTAATTACCACAATCACACCTATACTACCGCACTTGCCTAGTGGAGCCCTAGCGCTCTGCCTACTCAATACTCACTTGACTCTCCTTTTCCTGCACAGACGCGCCAACTCGCGACGTCTGCCAGTTTTGCCGCTCGATCACAAAGTGCCGTCCTGCACGAAGTCAAGCCACGCGCCAGCCTCGGCTGCACCAAACTCACCACCGTTTCGCAACTCACCTCCGAGCTTTCGCTCTCTTGCTCTCTCGAGAGGTAGAGTTGCAATTTGTTGGCAGAGTTGCACAGCCCATCAACAGCGTACGCTTGACAGTGGGCAACGGCTGTTATGCTCCTATTCTAAGCAAATCTACTCCCTTTTCTTCCTTTGGCTCCTTTGCCACCTAATCCTAAAACTTAAACTAGTCTCTATGAGACGCGCTTCGTGCGCTCTGGCTTCGGTGCCTTAATACCTAATACTTAATAATAGTCAATATTCAAATTAAATTAGTCTCTATGAGACGCGCTTCGTGCGCTCTGGCTTCAGTGCCTTAATACCTAATAATAACAATAGTAATAATAACAATAATACGTTTGTCTTAACCTAATTCTTAACCTACTATATACATCAATTTACACACTACGGCGCTTTGCGCGCGTTATGCCAGCTGTGGGTCGGCTCGCTGGCGGGCCGCCTCACAATGTCTATGTCTATGTCTATGTCTATGTCTATGTCTATGTCTATGTCTATGTCTATGTCTATGTCTATGTCTATGTCTATGTCTATGTCTATGTCTATGTCTATGTCTATGTCTATGTCTATGTCTATGTCTATGTCTATGTCTATGTCTATGTCTATGTCTATGTCTATGTCTATGTCTATGTCTATGTCTATGTCTATGTCTATGTCTATGTCTATGTCTATGTCTATGTCTATGTCTATGTCTATGTCTATGTCTATGTCTATGTCTATGTCTATGTCTATGTCTATGTCTATGTCTATGTCTATGTCTATGTCTATGTCTATGTCTATGTCTATGTCTATGTCTATGTCTATGTCTATGTCTATGTCTATGTCTATGTCTATGTCTATGTCTATGTCTATGTCTATGTCTATGTCTATGTCTATGTCTATGTCTATGTCTATGTCTATGTCTATGTCTATGTCTATGTCTATGTCTATGTCTATGTCTATGTCTATGTCTATGTCTATGTCTATGTCTATGTCTATGTCTATGTCTATGTCTATGTCTATGTCTATGTCTATGTCTATGTCTATGTCTATGTCTATGTCTATGTCTATGTCTATGTCTATGTCTATGTCTATGTCTATGTCTATGTCTATGTCTATGTCTATGTCTATGTCTATGTCTATGTCTATGTCTATGTCTATGTCTATGTCTATGTCTATGTCTATGTCTATGTCTATGTCTATGTCTATGTCTATGTCTATGTCTATGTCTATGTCTATGTCTATGTCTATGTCTATGTCTATGTCTATGTCTATGTCTATGTCTATGTCTATGTCTATGTCTATGTCTATGTCTATGTCTATGTCTATGTCTATGTCTATGTCTATGTCTATGTCTATGTCTATGTCTATGTCTATGTCTATGTCTATGTCTATGTCTATGTCTATGTCTATGTCTATGTCTATGTCTATGTCTATGTCTATGTCTATGTCTATGTCTATGTCTATGTCTATGTCTATGTCTATGTCTATGTCTATGTCTATGTCTATGTCTATGTCTATGTCTATGTCTATGTCTATGTCTATGTCTATGTCTATGTCTATGTCTATGTCTATGTCTATGTCTATGTCTATGTCTATGTCTATGTCTATGTCTATGTCTATGTCTATGTCTATGTCTATGTCTATGTCTATGTCTATGTCTATGTCTATGTCTATGTCTATGTCTATGTCTATGTCTATGTCTATGTCTATGTCTATGTCTATGTCTATGTCTATGTCTATGTCTATGTCTATGTCTATGTCTATGTCTATGTCTATGTCTATGTCTATGTCTATGTCTATGTCTATGTCTATGTCTATGTCTATGTCTATGTCTATGTCTATGTCTATGTCTATGTCTATGTCTATGTCTATGTCTATGTCTATGTCTATGTCTATGTCTATGTCTATGTCTATGTCTATGTCTATGTCTATGTCTATGTCTATGTCTATGTCTATGTCTATGTCTATGTCTATGTCTATGTCTATGTCTATGTCTATGTCTATGTCTATGTCTATGTCTATGTCTATGTCTATGTCTATGTCTATGTCTATGTCTATGTCTATGTCTATGTCTATGTCTATGTCTATGTCTATGTCTATGTCTATGTCTATGTCTATGTCTATGTCTATGTCTATGTCTATGTCTATGTCTATGTCTATGTCTATGTCTATGTCTATGTCTATGTCTATGTCTATGTCTATGTCTATGTCTATGTCTATGTCTATGTCTATGTCTATGTCTATGTCTATGTCTATGTCTATGTCTATGTCTATGTCTATGTCTATGTCTATGTCTATGTCTATGTCTATGTCTATGTCTATGTCTATGTCTATGTCTATGTCTATGTCTATGTCTATGTCTATGTCTATGTCTATGTCTATGTCTATGTCTATGTCTATGTCTATGTCTATGTCTATGTCTATGTCTATGTCTATGTCTATGTCTATGTCTATGTCTATGTCTATGTCTATGTCTATGTCTATGTCTATGTCTATGTCTATGTCTATGTCTATGTCTATGTCTATGTCTATGTCTATGTCTATGTCTATGTCTATGTCTATGTCTATGTCTATGTCTATGTCTATGTCTATGTCTATGTCTATGTCTATGTCTATGTCTATGTCTATGTCTATGTCTATGTCTATGTCTATGTCTATGTCTATGTCTATGTCTATGTCTATGTCTATGTCTATGTCTATGTCTATGTCTATGTCTATGTCTAGTCTATGTCTATGTCTATGTCTATGTCTATGTCTATGTCTATGTCTATGTCTATGTCTATGTCTATGTCTATGTCTATGTCTATGTCTATGTCTATGTCTATGTCTATGTCTATGTCTATGTCTATGTCTATGTCTATGTCTATGTCTATGTCTATGTCTATGTCTATGTCTATGTCTATGTCTATGTCTATGTCTATGTCTATGTCTATGTCTATGTCTATGTCTATGTCTATGTCTATGTCTATGTCTATGTCTATGTCTATGTCTATGTCTATGTCTATGTCTATGTCTATGTCTATGTCTATGTCTATGTCTATGTCTATGTCTATGTCTATGTCTATGTCTATGTCTATGTCTATGTCTATGTCTATGTCTATGTCTATGTCTATGTCTATGTCTATGTCTATGTCTATGTCTATGTCTATGTCTATGTCTATGTCTATGTCTATGTCTATGTCTATGTCTATGTCTATGTCTATGTCTATGTCTATGTCTATGTCTATGTCTATGTCTATGTCTATGTCTATGTCTATGTCTATGTCTATGTCTATGTCTATGTCTATGTCTATGTCTATGTCTATGTCTATGTCTATGTCTATGTCTATGTCTATGTCTATGTCTATGTCTATGTCTATGTCTATGTCTATGTCTATGTCTATGTCTATGTCTATGTCTATGTCTATGTCTATGTCTATGTCTATGTCTATGTCTATGTCTATGTCTATGTCTATGTCTATGTCTATGTCTATGTCTATGTCTATGTCTATGTCTATGTCTATGTCTATGTCTATGTCTATGTCTATGTCTATGTCTATGTCTATGTCTATGTCTATGTCTATGTCTATGTCTATGTCTATGTCTATGTCTATGTCTATGTCTATGTCTATGTCTATGTCTATGTCTATGTCTATGTCTATGTCTATGTCTATGTCTATGTCTATGTCAATGTCTATGTCAATGTCAATGTCAATGTCTATGTCAATGTCTATGTCAATGTCTATGTCAATGTCTATGTCTATGTCTATGTCTATGTCTATGTCTATGTCTATGTCTATGTCTATGTCTATGTCTATGTCTATGTCTATGTCTATGTCTATGTCTATGTCTATGTCTATGTCTATGTCTATGTCTATGTCTATGTCTATGTCTATGTCTATGTCTATGTCTATGTCTATGTCTATGTCTATGTCTATGTCTATGTCTATGTCTATGTCTATGTCTATGTCTATGTCTATGTCTATGTCTATGTCTATGTCTATGTCTATGTCTATGTCTATGTCTATGTCTATGTCTATGTCTATGTCTATGTCTATGTCTATGTCTATGTCTATGTCTATGTCTATGTCTATGTCTATGTCTATGTCTATGTCTATGTCTATGTCTATGTCTATGTCTATGTCTATGTCTATGTCTATGTCTATGTCTATGTCTATGTCTATGTCTATGTCTATGTCTATGTCTATGTCTATGTCTATGTCTATGTCTATGTCTATGTCTATGTCTATGTCTATGTCTATGTCTATGTCTATGTCTATGTCTATGTCTATGTCTATGTCTATGTCTATGTCTATGTCTATGTCTATGTCTATGTCTATGTCTATGTCTATGTCTATGTCTATGTCTATGTCTATGTCTATGTCTATGTCTATGTCTATGTCTATGTCTATGTCTATGTCTATGTCTATGTCTATGTCTATGTCTATGTCTATGTCTATGTCTATGTCTATGTCTATGTCTATGTCTATGTCTATGTCTATGTCTATGTCTATGTCTATGTCTATGTCTATGTCTATGTCTATGTCTATGTCTATGTCTATGTCTATGTCTATGTCTATGTCTATGTCTATGTCTATGTCTATGTCTATGTCTATGTCTATGTCTATGTCTATGTCTATGTCTATGTCTATGTCTATGTCTATGTCTATGTCTATGTCTATGTCTATGTCTATGTCTATGTCTATGTCTATGTCTATGTCTATGTCTATGTCTATGTCTATGTCTATGTCTATGTCTATGTCTATGTCTATGTCTATGTCTATGTCTATGTCTATGTCTATGTCTATGTCTATGTCTATGTCTATGTCTATGTCTATGTCTATGTCTATGTCTATGTCTATGTCTATGTCTATGTCTATGTCTATGTCTATGTCTATGTCTATGTCTATGTCTATGTCTATGTCTATGTCTATGTCTATGTCTATGTCTATGTCTATGTCTATGTCTATGTCTATGTCTATGTCTATGTCTATGTCTATGTCTATGTCTATGTCTATGTCTATGTCTATGTCTATGTCTATGTCTATGTCTATGTCTATGTCTATGTCTATGTCTATGTCTATGTCTATGTCTATGTCTATGTCTATGTCTATGTCTATGTCTATGTCTATGTCTATGTCTATGTCTATGTCTATGTCTATGTCTATGTCTATGTCTATGTCTATGTCTATGTCTATGTCTATGTCTATGTCTATGTCTATGTCTATGTCTATGTCTATGTCTATGTCTATGTCTATGTCTATGTCTATGTCTATGTCTATGTCTATGTCTATGTCTATGTCTATGTCTATGTCTATGTCTATGTCTATGTCTATGTCTATGTCTATGTCTATGTCTATGTCTATGTCTATGTCTATGTCTATGTCTATGTCTATGTCTATGTCTATGTCTATGTCTATGTCTATGTCTATGTCTATGTCTATGTCTATGTCTATGTCTATGTCTATGTCTATGTCTATGTCTATGTCTATGTCTATGTCTATGTCTATGTCTATGTCTATGTCTATGTCTATGTCTATGTCTATGTCTATGTCTATGTCTATGTCTATGTCTATGTCTATGTCTATGTCTATGTCTATGTCTATGTCTATGTCTATGTCTATGTCTATGTCTATGTCTATGTCTATGTCTATGTCTATGTCTATGTCTATGTCTATGTCTATGTCTATGTCTATGTCTATGTCTATGTCTATGTCTATGTCTATGTCTATGTCTATGTCTATGTCTATGTCTATGTCTATGTCTATGTCTATGTCTATGTCTATGTCTATGTCTATGTCTATGTCTATGTCTATGTCTATGTCTATGTCTATGTCTATGTCTATGTCTATGTCTATGTCTATGTCTATGTCTATGTCTATGTCTATGTCTATGTCTATGTCTATGTCTATGTCTATGTCTATGTCTATGTCTATGTCTATGTCTATGTCTATGTCTATGTCTATGTCTATGTCTATGTCTATGTCTATGTCTATGTCTATGTCTATGTCTATGTCTATGTCTATGTCTATGTCTATGTCTATGTCTATGTCTATGTCTATGTCTATGTCTATGTCTATGTCTATGTCTATGTCTATGTCTATGTCTATGTCTATGTCTATGTCTATGTCTATGTCTATGTCTATGTCTATGTCTATGTCTATGTCTATGTCTATGTCTATGTCTATGTCTATCTATGTCTATGTCTATGTCTATGTCTATGTCTATGTCTATGTCTATGTCTATGTCTATGTCTATGTCTATGTCTATGTCTATGTCTATGTCTATGTCTATGTCTATGTCTATGTCTATGTCTATGTCTATGTCTATGTCTATGTCTATGTCTATGTCTATGTCTATGTCTATGTCTATGTCTATGTCTATGTCTATGTCTATGTCTATGTCTATGTCTATGTCTATGTCTATGTCTATGTCTATGTCTATGTCTATGTCTATGTCTATGTCTATGTCTATGTCTATGTCTATGTCTATGTCTATGTCTATGTCTATGTCTATGTCTATGTCTATGTCTATGTCTATGTCTATGTCTATGTCTATGTCTATGTCTATGTCTATGTCTATGTCTATGTCTATGTCTATGTCTATGTCTATGTCTATGTCTATGTCTATGTCTATGTCTATGTCTATGTCTATGTCTATGTCTATGTCTATGTCTATGTCTATGTCTATGTCTATGTCTATGTCTATGTCTATGTCTATGTCTATGTCTATGTCTATGTCTATGTCTATGTCTATGTCTATGTCTATGTCTATGTCTATGTCTATGTCTATGTCTATGTCTATGTCTATGTCTATGTCTATGTCTATGTCTATGTCTATGTCTATGTCTATGTCTATGTCTATGTCTATGTCTATGTCTATGTCTATGTCTATGTCTATGTCTATGTCTATGTCTATGTCTATGTCTATGTCTATGTCTATGTCTATGTCTATGTCTATGTCTATGTCTATGTCTATGTCTATGTCTATGTCTATGTCTATGTCTATGTCTATGTCTATGTCTATGTCTATGTCTATGTCTATGTCTATGTCTATGTCTATGTCTATGTCTATGTCTATGTCTATGTCTATGTCTATGTCTATGTCTATGTCTATGTCTATGTCTATGTCTATGTCTATGTCTATGTCTATGTCTATGTCTATGTCTATGTCTATGTCTATGTCTATGTCTATGTCTATGTCTATGTCTATGTCTATGTCTATGTCTATGTCTATGTCTATGTCTATGTCTATGTCTATGTCTATGTCTATGTCTATGTCTATGTCTATGTCTATGTCTATGTCTATGTCTATGTCTATGTCTATGTCTATGTCTATGTCTATGTCTATGTCTATGTCTATGTCTATGTCTATGTCTATGTCTATGTCTATGTCTATGTCTATGTCTATGTCTATGTCTATGTCTATGTCTATGTCTATGTCTATGTCTATGTCTATGTCTATGTCTATGTCTATGTCTATGTCTATGTCTATGTCTATGTCTATGTCTATGTCTATGTCTATGTCTATGTCTATGTCTATGTCTATGTCTATGTCTATGTCTATGTCTATGTCTATGTCTATGTCTATGTCTATGTCTATGTCTATGTCTATGTCTATGTCTATGTCTATGTCTATGTCTATGTCTATGTCTATGTCTATGTCTATGTCTATGTCTATGTCTATGTCTATGTCTATGTCTATGTCTATGTCTATGTCTATGTCTATGTCTATGTCTATGTCTATGTCTATGTCTATGTCTATGTCTATGTCTATGTCTATGTCTATGTCTATGTCTATGTCTATGTCTATGTCTATGTCTATGTCTATGTCTATGTCTATGTCTATGTCTATGTCTATGTCTATGTCTATGTCTATGTCTATGTCTATGTCTATGTCTATGTCTATGTCTATGTCTATGTCTATGTCTATGTCTATGTCTATGTCTATGTCTATGTCTATGTCTATGTCTATGTCTATGTCTATGTCTATGTCTATGTCTATGTCTATGTCTATGTCTATGTCTATGTCTATGTCTATGTCTATGTCTATGTCTATGTCTATGTCTATGTCTATGTCTATGTCTATGTCTATGTCTATGTCTATGTCTATGTCTATGTCTATGTCTATGTCTATGTCTATGTCTATGTCTATGTCTATGTCTATGTCTATGTCTATGTCTATGTCTATGTCTATGTCTATGTCTATGTCTATGTCTATGTCTATGTCTATGTCTATGTCTATGTCTATGTCTATGTCTATGTCTATGTCTATGTCTATGTCTATGTCTATGTCTATGTCTATGTCTATGTCTATGTCTATGTCTATGTCTATGTCTATGTCTATGTCTATGTCTATGTCTATGTCTATGTCTATGTCTATGTCTATGTCTATGTCTATGTCTATGTCTATGTCTATGTCTATGTCTATGTCTATGTCTATGTCTATGTCTATGTCTATGTCTATGTCTATGTCTATGTCTATGTCTATGTCTATGTCTATGTCTATGTCTATGTCTATGTCTATGTCTATGTCTATGTCTATGTCTATGTCTATGTCTATGTCTATGTCTATGTCTATGTCTATGTCTATGTCTATGTCTATGTCTATGTCTATGTCTATGTCTCTATGTCTATGTCTATGTCTATGTCTATGTCTATGTCTATGTCTATGTCTATGTCTATGTCTATGTCTATGTCTATGTCTATGTCTATGTCTATGTCTATGTCTATGTCTATGTCTATGTCTATGTCTATGTCTATGTCTATGTCTATGTCTATGTCTATGTCTATGTCTATGTCTATGTCTATGTCTATGTCTATGTCTATGTCTATGTCTATGTCTATGTCTATGTCTATGTCTATGTCTATGTCTATGTCTATGTCTATGTCTATGTCTATGTCTATGTCTATGTCTATGTCTATGTCTATGTCTATGTCTATGTCTATGTCTATGTCTATGTCTATGTCTATGTCTATGTCTATGTCTATGTCTATGTCTATGTCTATGTCTATGTCTATGTCTATGTCTATGTCTATGTCTATGTCTATGTCTATGTCTATGTCTATGTCTATGTCTATGTCTATGTCTATGTCTATGTCTATGTCTATGTCTATGTCTATGTCTATGTCTATGTCTATGTCTATGTCTATGTCTATGTCTATGTCTATGTCTATGTCTATGTCTATGTCTATGTCTATGTCTATGTCTATGTCTATGTCTATGTCTATGTCTATGTCTATGTCTATGTCTATGTCTATGTCTATGTCTATGTCTATGTCTATGTCTATGTCTATGTCTATGTCTATGTCTATGTCTATGTCTATGTCTATGTCTATGTCTATGTCTATGTCTATGTCTATGTCTATGTCTATGTCTATGTCTATGTCTATGTCTATGTCTATGTCTATGTCTATGTCTATGTCTATGTCTATGTCTATGTCTATGTCTATGTCTATGTCTATGTCTATGTCTATGTCTATGTCTATGTCTATGTCTATGTCTATGTCTATGTCTATGTCTATGTCTATGTCTATGTCTATGTCTATGTCTATGTCTATGTCTATGTCTATGTCTATGTCTATGTCTATGTCTATGTCTATGTCTATGTCTATGTCTATGTCTATGTCTATGTCTATGTCTATGTCTATGTCTATGTCTATGTCTATGTCTATGTCTATGTCTATGTCTATGTCTATGTCTATGTCTATGTCTATGTCTATGTCTATGTCTATGTCTATGTCTATGTCTATGTCTATGTCTATGTCTATGTCTATGTCTATGTCTATGTCTATGTCTATGTCTATGTCTATGTCTATGTCTATGTCTATGTCTATGTCTATGTCTATGTCTATGTCTATGTCTATGTCTATGTCTATGTCTATGTCTATGTCTATGTCTATGTCTATGTCTATGTCTATGTCTATGTCTATGTCTATGTCTATGTCTATGTCTATGTCTATGTCTATGTCTATGTCTATGTCTATGTCTATGTCTATGTCTATGTCTATGTCTATGTCTATGTCTATGTCTATGTCTATGTCTATGTCTATGTCTATGTCTATGTCTATGTCTATGTCTATGTCTATGTCTATGTCTATGTCTATGTCTATGTCTATGTCTATGTCTATGTCTATGTCTATGTCTATGTCTATGTCTATGTCTATGTCTATGTCTATGTCTATGTCTATGTCTATGTCTATGTCTATGTCTATGTCTATGTCTATGTCTATGTCTATGTCTATGTCTATGTCTATGTCTATGTCTATGTCTATGTCTATGTCTATGTCTATGTCTATGTCTATGTCTATGTCTATGTCTATGTCTATGTCTATGTCTATGTCTATGTCTATGTCTATGTCTATGTCTATGTCTATGTCTATGTCTATGTCTATGTCTATGTCTATGTCTATGTCTATGTCTATGTCTATGTCTATGTCTATGTCTATGTCTATGTCTATGTCTATGTCTATGTCTATGTCTATGTCTATGTCTATGTCTATGTCTATGTCTATGTCTATGTCTATGTCTATGTCTATGTCTATGTCTATGTCTATGTCTATGTCTATGTCTATGTCTATGTCTATGTCTATGTCTATGTCTATGTCTATGTCTATGTCTATGTCTATGTCTATGTCTATGTCTATGTCTATGTCTATGTCTATGTCTATGTCTATGTCTATGTCTATGTCTATGTCTATGTCTATGTCTATGTCTATGTCTATGTCTATGTCTATGTCTATGTCTATGTCTATGTCTATGTCTATGTCTATGTCTATGTCTATGTCTATGTCTATGTCTATGTCTATGTCTATGTCTATGTCTATGTCTATGTCTATGTCTATGTCTATGTCTATGTCTATGTCTATGTCTATGTCTATGTCTATGTCTATGTCTATGTCTATGTCTATGTCTATGTCTATGTCTATGTCTATGTCTATGTCTATGTCTATGTCTATGTCTATGTCTATGTCTATGTCTATGTCTATGTCTATGTCTATGTCTATGTCTATGTCTATGTCTATGTCTATGTCTATGTCTATGTCTATGTCTATGTCTATGTCTATGTCTATGTCTATGTCTATGTCTATGTCTATGTCTATGTCTATGTCTATGTCTATGTCTATGTCTATGTCTATGTCTATGTCTATGTCTATGTCTATGTCTATGTCTATGTCTATGTCTATGTCTATGTCTATGTCTATGTCTATGTCTATGTCTATGTCTATGTCTATGTCTATGTCTATGTCTATGTCTATGTCTATGTCTATGTCTATGTCTATGTCTATGTCTATGTCTATGTCTATGTCTATGTCTATGTCTATGTCTATGTCTATGTCTATGTCTATGTCTATGTCTATGTCTATGTCTATGTCTATGTCTATGTCTATGTCTATGTCTATGTCTATGTCTATGTCTATGTCTATGTCTATGTCTATGTCTATGTCTATGTCTATGTCTATGTCTATGTCTATGTCTATGTCTATGTCTATGTCTATGTCTATGTCTATGTCTATGTCTATGTCTATGTCTATGTCTATGTCTATGTCTATGTCTATGTCTATGTCTATGTCTATGTCTATGTCTATGTCTATGTCTATGTCTATGTCTATGTCTATGTCTATGTCTATGTCTATGTCTATGTCTATGTCTATGTCTATGTCTATGTCTATGTCTATGTCTATGTCTATGTCTATGTCTATGTCTATGTCTATGTCTATGTCTATGTCTATGTCTATGTCTATGTCTATGTCTATGTCTATGTCTATGTCTATGTCTATGTCTATGTCTATGTCTATGTCTATGTCTATGTCTATGTCTATGTCTATGTCTATGTCTATGTCTATGTCTATGTCTATGTCTATGTCTATGTCTATGTCTATGTCTATGTCTATGTCTATGTCTATGTCTATGTCTATGTCTATGTCTATGTCTATGTCTATGTCTATGTCTATGTCTATGTCTATGTCTATGTCTATGTCTATGTCTATGTCTATGTCTATGTCTATGTCTATGTCTATGTCTATGTCTATGTCTATGTCTATGTCTATGTCTATGTCTATGTCTATGTCTATGTCTATGTCTATGTCTATGTCTATGTCTATGTCTATGTCTATGTCTATGTCTATGTCTATGTCTATGTCTATGTCTATGTCTATGTCTATGTCTATGTCTATGTCTATGTCTATGTCTATGTCTATGTCTATGTCTATGTCTATGTCTATGTCTATGTCTATGTCTATGTCTATGTCTATGTCTATGTCTATGTCTATGTCTATGTCTATGTCTATGTCTATGTCTATGTCTATGTCTATGTCTATGTCTATGTCTATGTCTATGTCTATGTCTATGTCTATGTCTATGTCTATGTCTATGTCTATGTCTATGTCTATGTCTATGTCTATGTCTATGTCTATGTCTATGTCTATGTCTATGTCTATGTCTATGTCTATGTCTATGTCTATGTCTATGTCTATGTCTATGTCTATGTCTATGTCTATGTCTATGTCTATGTCTATGTCTATGTCTATGTCTATGTCTATGTCTATGTCTATGTCTATGTCTATGTCTATGTCTATGTCTATGTCTATGTCTATGTCTATGTCTATGTCTATGTCTATGTCTATGTCTATGTCTATGTCTATGTCTATGTCTATGTCTATGTCTATGTCTATGTCTATGTCTATGTCTATGTCTATGTCTATGTCTATGTCTATGTCTATGTCTATGTCTATGTCTATGTCTATGTCTATGTCTATGTCTATGTCTATGTCTATGTCTATGTCTATGTCTAT
This sequence comes from Drosophila histrio, assembly GCA_958299025.2. Lineage (NCBI taxonomy): Eukaryota > Metazoa > Arthropoda > Insecta > Diptera > Drosophilidae > Drosophila > Drosophila histrio. The sequence continues at coordinate 36,618 of CATQJB020000005.1, read as the reverse complement.
GTCTATGTCTATGTCTATGTCTATGTCTATGTCTATGTCTATGTCTATGTCTATGTCTATGTCTATGTCTATGTCTATGTCTATGTCTATGTCTATGTCTATGTCTATGTCTATGTCTATGTCTATGTCTATGTCTATGTCTATGTCTATGTCTATGTCTATGTCTATGTCTATGTCTATGTCTATGTCTATGTCTATGTCTATGTCTATGTCTATGTCTATGTCTATGTCTATGTCTATGTCTATGTCTATGTCTATGTCTATGTCTATGTCTATGTCTATGTCTATGTCTATGTCTATGTCTATGTCTATGTCTATGTCTATGTCTATGTCTATGTCTATGTCTATGTCTATGTCTATGTCTATGTCTATGTCTATGTCTATGTCTATGTCTATGTCTATGTCTATGTCTATGTCTATGTCTATGTCTATGTCTATGTCTATGTCTATGTCTATGTCTATGTCTATGTCTATGTCTATGTCTATGTCTATGTCTATGTCTATGTCTATGTCTATGTCTATGTCTATGTCTATGTCTATGTCTATGTCTATGTCTATGTCTATGTCTATGTCTATGTCTATGTCTATGTCTATGTCTATGTCTATGTCTCTATGTCTATGTCTATGTCTATGTCTATGTCTATGTCTATGTCTATGTCTATGTCTATGTCTATGTCTATGTCTATGTCTATGTCTATGTCTATGTCTATGTCTATGTCTATGTCTATGTCTATGTCTATGTCTATGTCTATGTCTATGTCTATGTCTATGTCTATGTCTATGTCTATGTCTATGTCTATGTCTATGTCTATGTCTATGTCTATGTCTATGTCTATGTCTATGTCTATGTCTATGTCTATGTCTATGTCTATGTCTATGTCTATGTCTATGTCTATGTCTATGTCTATGTCTATGTCTATGTCTATGTCTATGTCTATGTCTATGTCTATGTCTATGTCTATGTCTATGTCTATGTCTATGTCTATGTCTATGTCTATGTCTATGTCTATGTCTATGTCTATGTCTATGTCTATGTCTATGTCTATGTCTATGTCTATGTCTATGTCTATGTCTATGTCTATGTCTATGTCTATGTCTATGTCTATGTCTATGTCTATGTCTATGTCTATGTCTATGTCTATGTCTATGTCTATGTCTATGTCTATGTCTATGTCTATGTCTATGTCTATGTCTATGTCTATGTCTATGTCTATGTCTATGTCTATGTCTATGTCTATGTCTATGTCTATGTCTATGTCTATGTCTATGTCTATGTCTATGTCTATGTCTATGTCTATGTCTATGTCTATGTCTATGTCTATGTCTATGTCTATGTCTATGTCTATGTCTATGTCTATGTCTATGTCTATGTCTATGTCTATGTCTATGTCTATGTCTATGTCTATGTCTATGTCTATGTCTATGTCTATGTCTATGTCTATGTCTATGTCTATGTCTATGTCTATGTCTATGTCTATGTCTATGTCTATGTCTATGTCTATGTCTATGTCTATGTCTATGTCTATGTCTATGTCTATGTCTATGTCTATGTCTATGTCTATGTCTATGTCTATGTCTATGTCTATGTCTATGTCTATGTCTATGTCTATGTCTATGTCTATGTCTATGTCTATGTCTATGTCTATGTCTATGTCTATGTCTATGTCTATGTCTATGTCTATGTCTATGTCTATGTCTATGTCTATGTCTATGTCTATGTCTATGTCTATGTCTATGTCTATGTCTATGTCTATGTCTATGTCTATGTCTATGTCTATGTCTATGTCTATGTCTATGTCTATGTCTATGTCTATGTCTATGTCTATGTCTATGTCTATGTCTATGTCTATGTCTATGTCTATGTCTATGTCTATGTCTATGTCTATGTCTATGTCTATGTCTATGTCTATGTCTATGTCTATGTCTATGTCTATGTCTATGTCTATGTCTATGTCTATGTCTATGTCTATGTCTATGTCTATGTCTATGTCTATGTCTATGTCTATGTCTATGTCTATGTCTATGTCTATGTCTATGTCTATGTCTATGTCTATGTCTATGTCTATGTCTATGTCTATGTCTATGTCTATGTCTATGTCTATGTCTATGTCTATGTCTATGTCTATGTCTATGTCTATGTCTATGTCTATGTCTATGTCTATGTCTATGTCTATGTCTATGTCTATGTCTATGTCTATGTCTATGTCTATGTCTATGTCTATGTCTATGTCTATGTCTATGTCTATGTCTATGTCTATGTCTATGTCTATGTCTATGTCTATGTCTATGTCTATGTCTATGTCTATGTCTATGTCTATGTCTATGTCTATGTCTATGTCTATGTCTATGTCTATGTCTATGTCTATGTCTATGTCTATGTCTATGTCTATGTCTATGTCTATGTCTATGTCTATGTCTATGTCTATGTCTATGTCTATGTCTATGTCTATGTCTATGTCTATGTCTATGTCTATGTCTATGTCTATGTCTATGTCTATGTCTATGTCTATGTCTATGTCTATGTCTATGTCTATGTCTATGTCTATGTCTATGTCTATGTCTATGTCTATGTCTATGTCTATGTCTATGTCTATGTCTATGTCTATGTCTATGTCTATGTCTATGTCTATGTCTATGTCTATGTCTATGTCTATGTCTATGTCTATGTCTATGTCTATGTCTATGTCTATGTCTATGTCTATGTCTATGTCTATGTCTATGTCTATGTCTATGTCTATGTCTATGTCTATGTCTATGTCTATGTCTATGTCTATGTCTATGTCTATGTCTATGTCTATGTCTATGTCTATGTCTATGTCTATGTCTATGTCTATGTCTATGTCTATGTCTATGTCTATGTCTATGTCTATGTCTATGTCTATGTCTATGTCTATGTCTATGTCTATGTCTATGTCTATGTCTATGTCTATGTCTATGTCTATGTCTATGTCTATGTCTATGTCTATGTCTATGTCTATGTCTATGTCTATGTCTATGTCTATGTCTATGTCTATGTCTATGTCTATGTCTATGTCTATGTCTATGTCTATGTCTATGTCTATGTCTATGTCTATGTCTATGTCTATGTCTATGTCTATGTCTATGTCTATGTCTATGTCTATGTCTATGTCTATGTCTATGTCTATGTCTATGTCTATGTCTATGTCTATGTCTATGTCTATGTCTATGTCTATGTCTATGTCTATGTCTATGTCTATGTCTATGTCTATGTCTATGTCTATGTCTATGTCTATGTCTATGTCTATGTCTATGTCTATGTCTATGTCTATGTCTATGTCTATGTCTATGTCTATGTCTATGTCTATGTCTATGTCTATGTCTATGTCTATGTCTATGTCTATGTCTATGTCTATGTCTATGTCTATGTCTATGTCTATGTCTATGTCTATGTCTATGTCTATGTCTATGTCTATGTCTATGTCTATGTCTATGTCTATGTCTATGTCTATGTCTATGTCTATGTCTATGTCTATGTCTATGTCTATGTCTATGTCTATGTCTATGTCTATGTCTATGTCTATGTCTATGTCTATGTCTATGTCTATGTCTATGTCTATGTCTATGTCTATGTCTATGTCTATGTCTATGTCTATGTCTATGTCTATGTCTATGTCTATGTCTATGTCTATGTCTATGTCTATGTCTATGTCTATGTCTATGTCTATGTCTATGTCTATGTCTATGTCTATGTCTATGTCTATGTCTATGTCTATGTCTATGTCTATGTCTATGTCTATGTCTATGTCTATGTCTATGTCTATGTCTATGTCTATGTCTATGTCTATGTCTATGTCTATGTCTATGTCTATGTCTATGTCTATGTCTATGTCTATGTCTATGTCTATGTCTATGTCTATGTCTATGTCTATGTCTATGTCTATGTCTATGTCTATGTCTATGTCTATGTCTATGTCTATGTCTATGTCTATGTCTATGTCTATGTCTATGTCTATGTCTATGTCTATGTCTATGTCTATGTCTATGTCTATGTCTATGTCTATGTCTATGTCTATGTCTATGTCTATGTCTATGTCTATGTCTATGTCTATGTCTATGTCTATGTCTATGTCTATGTCTATGTCTATGTCTATGTCTATGTCTATGTCTATGTCTATGTCTATGTCTATGTCTATGTCTATGTCTATGTCTATGTCTATGTCTATGTCTATGTCTATGTCTATGTCTATGTCTATGTCTATGTCTATGTCTATGTCTATGTCTATGTCTATGTCTATGTCTATGTCTATGTCTATGTCTATGTCTATGTCTATGTCTATGTCTATGTCTATGTCTATGTCTATGTCTATGTCTATGTCTATGTCTATGTCTATGTCTATGTCTATGTCTATGTCTATGTCTATGTCTATGTCTATGTCTATGTCTATGTCTATGTCTATGTCTATGTCTATGTCTATGTCTATGTCTATGTCTATGTCTATGTCTATGTCTATGTCTATGTCTATGTCTATGTCTATGTCTATGTCTATGTCTATGTCTATGTCTATGTCTATGTCTATGTCTATGTCTATGTCTATGTCTATGTCTATGTCTATGTCTATGTCTATGTCTATGTCTATGTCTATGTCTATGTCTATGTCTATGTCTATGTCTATGTCTATGTCTATGTCTATGTCTATGTCTATGTCTATGTCTATGTCTATGTCTATGTCTATGTCTATGTCTATGTCTATGTCTATGTCTATGTCTATGTCTATGTCTATGTCTATGTCTATGTCTATGTCTATGTCTATGTCTATGTCTATGTCTATGTCTATGTCTATGTCTATGTCTATGTCTATGTCTATGTCTATGTCTATGTCTATGTCTATGTCTATGTCTATGTCTATGTCTATGTCTATGTCTATGTCTATGTCTATGTCTATGTCTATGTCTATGTCTATGTCTATGTCTATGTCTATGTCTATGTCTATGTCTATGTCTATGTCTATGTCTATGTCTATGTCTATGTCTATGTCTATGTCTATGTCTATGTCTATGTCTATGTCTATGTCTATGTCTATGTCTATGTCTATGTCTATGTCTATGTCTATGTCTATGTCTATGTCTATGTCTATGTCTATGTCTATGTCTATGTCTATGTCTATGTCTATGTCTATGTCTATGTCTATGTCTATGTCTATGTCTATGTCTATGTCTATGTCTATGTCTATGTCTATGTCTATGTCTATGTCTATGTCTATGTCTATGTCTATGTCTATGTCTATGTCTATGTCTATGTCTATGTCTATGTCTATGTCTATGTCTATGTCTATGTCTATGTCTATGTCTATGTCTATGTCTATGTCTATGTCTATGTCTATGTCTATGTCTATGTCTATGTCTATGTCTATGTCTATGTCTATGTCTATGTCTATGTCTATGTCTATGTCTATGTGTATGTGTATGTGTATGTGTATGTGTATGTGTATGTGTATGTGTATGTGTATGTGTATGTGTATGTGTATGTGTATGTGTATGTGTATGTGTATGTGTATGTGTATGTGTATGTGTATGTGTATGTGTATGTGTATGTGTATGTGTATGTGTATGTGTATGTGTATGTGTATGTGTATGTGTATGTGTATGTGTATGTGTATGTGTATGTGTATGTGTATGTGTATGTGTATGTGTATGTGTATGTGTATGTGTATGTGTATGTGTATGTGTATGTGTATGTGTATGTGTATGTGTATGTGTATGTGTATGTGTATGTGTATGTGTATGTGTATGTGTATGTGTATGTGTATGTGTATGTGTATGTGTATGTGTATGTGTATGTGTATGTGTATGTGTATGTGTATGTGTATGTGTATGTGTATGTGTATGTGTATGTGTATGTGTATGTGTATGTGTATGTCTATGTCTATGTCTATGTCTATGTCTATGTCTATGTCTATGTCTATGTCTATGTCTATGTCTATGTCTATGTCTATGTCTATGTCTATGTCTATGTCTATGTCTATGTCTATGTCTATGTCTATGTCTATGTCTATGTCTATGTCTATGTCTATGTCTATGTCTATGTCTATGTCTATGTCTATGTCTATGTCTATGTCTATGTCTATGTCTATGTCTATGTCTATGTCTATGTCTATGTCTATGTCTATGTCTATGTCTATGTCTATGTCTATGTCTATGTCTATGTCTATGTCTATGTCTATGTCTATGTCTATGTCTATGTCTATGTCTATGTCTATGTCTATGTCTATGTCTATGTCTATGTCTATGTCTATGTCTATGTCTATGTCTATGTCTATGTCTATGTCTATGTCTATGTCTATGTCTATGTCTATGTCTATGTCTATGTCTATGTCTATGTCTATGTCTATGTCTATGTCTATGTCTATGTCTATGTCTATGTCTATGTCTATGTCTATGTCTATGTCTATGTCTATGTCTATGTCTATGTCTATGTCTATGTCTATGTCTATGTCTATGTCTATGTCTATGTCTATGTCTATGTCTATGTCTATGTCTATGTCTATGTCTATGTCTATGTCTATGTCTATGTCTATGTCTATGTCTATGTCTATGTCTATGTCTATGTCTATGTCTATGTCTATGTCTATGTCTATGTCTATGTCTATGTCTATGTCTATGTCTATGTCTATGTCTATGTCTATGTCTATGTCTATGTCTATGTCTATGTCTATGTCTATGTCTATGTCTATGTCTATGTCTATGTCTATGTCTATGTCTATGTCTATGTCTATGTCTATGTCTATGTCTATGTCTATGTCTATGTCTATGTCTATGTCTATGTCTATGTCTATGTCTATGTCTATGTCTATGTCTATGTCTATGTCTATGTCTATGTCTATGTCTATGTCTATGTCTATGTCTATGTCTATGTCTATGTCTATGTCTATGTCTATGTCTATGTCTATGTCTATGTCTATGTCTATGTCTATGTCTATGTCTATGTCTATGTCTATGTCTATGTCTATGTCTATGTCTATGTCTATGTCTATGTCTATGTCTATGTCTATGTCTATGTCTATGTCTATGTCTATGTCTATGTCTATGTCTATGTCTATGTCTATGTCTATGTCTATGTCTATGTCTATGTCTATGTCTATGTCTATGTCTATGTCTATGTCTATGTCTATGTCTATGTCTATGTCTATGTCTATGTCTATGTCTATGTCTATGTCTATGTCTATGTCTATGTCTATGTCTATGTCTATGTCTATGTCTATGTCTATGTCTATGTCTATGTCTATGTCTATGTCTATGTCTATGTCTATGTCTATGTCTATGTCTATGTCTATGTCTATGTCTATGTCTATGTCTATGTCTATGTCTATGTCTATGTCTATGTCTATGTCTATGTCTATGTCTATGTGTATGTCTATGTCTATGTCTATGTCTATGTCTATGTCTATGTCTATGTCTATGTCTATGTCTATGTCTATGTCTATGTCTATGTCTATGTCTATGTCTATGTCTATGTCTATGTCTATGTCTATGTCTATGTCTATGTCTATGTCTATGTCTATGTCTATGTCTATGTCTATGTCTATGTCTATGTCTATGTCTATGTCTATGTCTATGTCTATGTCTATGTCTATGTCTATGTCTATGTCTATGTCTATGTCTATGTCTATGTCTATGTCTATGTCTATGTCTATGTCTATGTCTATGTCTATGTCTATGTCTATGTCTATGTCTATGTCTATGTCTATGTCTATGTCTATGTCTATGTCTATGTCTATGTCTATGTCTATGTCTATGTCTATGTCTATGTCTATGTCTATGTCTATGTCTATGTCTATGTCTATGTCTATGTCTATGTCTATGTCTATGTCTATGTCTATGTCTATGTCTATGTCTATGTCTATGTCTATGTCTATGTCTATGTCTATGTCTATGTCTATGTCTATGTCTATGTCTATGTCTATGTCTATGTCTATGTCTATGTCTATGTCTATGTCTATGTCTATGTCTATGTCTATGTCTATGTCTATGTCTATGTCTATGTCTATGTCTATGTCTATGTCTATGTCTATGTCTATGTCTATGTCTATGTCTATGTCTATGTCTATGTCTATGTCTATGTCTATGTCTATGTCTATGTCTATGTCTATGTCTATGTCTATGTCTATGTCTATGTCTATGTCTATGTCTATGTCTATGTCTATGTCTATGTCTATGTCTATGTCTATGTCTATGTCTATGTCTATGTCTATGTCTATGTCTATGTCTATGTCTATGTCTATGTCTATGTCTATGTCTATGTCTATGTCTATGTCTATGTCTATGTCTATGTCTATGTCTATGTCTATGTCTATGTCTATGTCTATGTCTATGTCTATGTCTATGTCTATGTCTATGTCTATGTCTATGTCTATGTCTATGTCTATGTCTATGTCTATGTCTATGTCTATGTCTATGTCTATGTCTATGTCTATGTCTATGTCTATGTCTATGTCTATGTCTATGTCTATGTCTATGTCTATGTCTATGTCTATGTCTATGTCTATGTCTATGTCTATGTCTATGTCTATGTCTATGTCTATGTCTATGTCTATGTCTATGTCTATGTCTATGTCTATGTCTATGTCTATGTCTATGTCTATGTCTATGTCTATGTCTATGTCTATGTCTATGTCTATGTCTATGTCTATGTCTATGTCTATGTCTATGTCTATGTCTATGTCTATGTCTATGTCTATGTCTATGTCTATGTCTATGTCTATGTCTATGTCTATGTCTATGTCTATGTCTATGTCTATGTCTATGTCTATGTCTATGTCTATGTCTATGTCTATGTCTATGTCTATGTCTATGTCTATGTCTATGTCTATGTCTATGTCTATGTCTATGTCTATGTCTATGTCTATGTCTATGTCTATGTCTATGTCTATGTCTATGTCTATGTCTATGTCTATGTCTATGTCTATGTCTATGTCTATGTCTATGTCTATGTCTATGTCTATGTCTATGTCTATGTCTATGTCTATGTCTATGTCTATGTCTATGTCTATGTCTATGTCTATGTCTATGTCTATGTCTATGTCTATGTCTATGTCTATGTCTATGTCTATGTCTATGTCTATGTCTATGTCTATGTCTATGTCTATGTCTATGTCTATGTCTATGTCTATGTCTATGTCTATGTCTATGTCTATGTCTATGTCTATGTCTATGTCTATGTCTATGTCTATGTCTATGTCTATGTCTATGTCTATGTCTATGTCTATGTCTATGTCTATGTCTATGTCTATGTCTATGTCTATGTCTATGTCTATGTCTATGTCTATGTCTATGTCTATGTCTATGTCTATGTCTATGTCTATGTCTATGTCTATGTCTATGTCTATGTCTATGTCTATGTCTATGTCTATGTCTATGTCTATGTCTATGTCTATGTCTATGTCTATGTCTATGTCTATGTCTATGTCTATGTCTATGTCTATGTCTATGTCTATGTCTATGTCTATGTCTATGTCTATGTCTATGTCTATGTCTATGTCTATGTCTATGTCTATGTCTATGTCTATGTCTATGTCTATGTCTATGTCTATGTCTATGTCTATGTCTATGTCTATGTCTATGTCTATGTCTATGTCTATATGTCTATGTCTATGTCTATGTCTATGTCTATGTCTATGTCTATGTCTATGTCTATGTCTATGTCTATGTCTATGTCTATGTCTATGTCTATGTCTATGTCTATGTCTATGTCTATGTCTATGTCTATGTCTATGTCTATGTCTATGTCTATGTCTATGTCTATGTCTATGTCTATGTCTATGTCTATGTCTATGTCTATGTCTATGTCTATGTCTATGTCTATGTCTATGTCTATGTCTATGTCTATGTCTATGTCTATGTCTATGTCTATGTCTATGTCTATGTCTATGTCTATGTCTATGTCTATGTCTATGTCTATGTCTATGTCTATGTCTATGTCTATGTCTATGTCTATGTCTATGTCTATGTCTATGTCTATGTCTATGTCTATGTCTATGTCTATGTCTATGTCTATGTCTATGTCTATGTCTATGTCTATGTCTATGTCTATGTCTATGTCTATGTCTATGTCTATGTCTATGTCTATGTCTATGTCTATGTCTATGTCTATGTCTATGTCTATGTCTATGTCTATGTCTATGTCTATGTCTATGTCTATGTCTATGTCTATGTCTATGTCTATGTCTATGTCTATGTCTATGTCTATGTCTATGTCTATGTCTATGTCTATGTCTATGTCTATGTCTATGTCTATGTCTATGTCTATGTCTATGTCTATGTCTATGTCTATGTCTATGTCTATGTCTATGTCTATGTCTATGTCTATGTCTATGTCTATGTCTATGTCTATGTCTATGTCTATGTCTATGTCTATGTCTATGTCTATGTCTATGTCTATGTCTATGTCTATGTCTATGTCTATGTCTATGTCTATGTCTATGTCTATGTCTATGTCTATGTCTATGTCTATGTCTATGTCTATGTCTATGTCTATGTCTATGTCTATGTCTATGTCTATGTCTATGTCTATGTCTATGTCTATGTCTATGTCTATGTCTATGTCTATGTCTATGTCTATGTCTATGTCTATGTCTATGTCTATGTCTATGTCTATGTCTATGTCTATGTCTATGTCTATGTCTATGTCTATGTCTATGTCTATGTCTATGTCTATGTCTATGTCTATGTCTATGTCTATGTCTATGTCTATGTCTATGTCTATGTCTATGTCTATGTCTATGTCTATGTCTATGTCTATGTCTATGTCTATGTCTATGTCTATGTCTATGTCTATGTCTATGTCTATGTCTATGTCTATGTCTATGTCTATGTCTATGTCTATGTCTATGTCTATGTCTATGTCTATGTCTATGTCTATGTCTATGTCTATGTCTATGTCTATGTCTATGTCTATGTCTATGTCTATGTCTATGTCTATGTCTATGTCTATGTCTATGTCTATGTCTATGTCTATGTCTATGTCTATGTCTATGTCTATGTCTATGTCTATGTCTATGTCTATGTCTATGTCTATGTCTATGTCTATGTCTATGTCTATGTCTATGTCTATGTCTATGTCTATGTCTATGTCTATGTCTATGTCTATGTCTATGTCTATGTCTATGTCTATGTCTATGTCTATGTCTATGTCTATGTCTATGTCTATGTCTATGTCTATGTCTATGTCTATGTCTATGTCTATGTCTATGTCTATGTCTATGTCTATGTCTATGTCTATGTCTATGTCTATGTCTATGTCTATGTCTATGTCTATGTCTATGTCTATGTCTATGTCTATGTCTATGTCTATGTCTATGTCTATGTCTATGTCTATGTCTATGTCTATGTCTATGTCTATGTCTATGTCTATGTCTATGTCTATGTCTATGTCTATGTCTATGTCTATGTCTATGTCTATGTCTATGTCTATGTCTATGTCTATGTCTATGTCTATGTCTATGTCTATGTCTATGTCTATGTCTATGTCTATGTCTATGTCTATGTCTATGTCTATGTCTATGTCTATGTCTATGTCTATGTCTATGTCTATGTCTATGTCTATGTCTATGTCTATGTCTATGTCTATGTCTATGTCTATGTCTATGTCTATGTCTATGTCTATGTCTATGTCTATGTCTATGTCTATGTCTATGTCTATGTCTATGTCTATGTCTATGTCTATGTCTATGTCTATGTCTATGTCTATGTCTATGTCTATGTCTATGTCTATGTCTATGTCTATGTCTATGTCTATGTCTATGTCTATGTCTATGTCTATGTCTATGTCTATGTCTATGTCTATGTCTATGTCTATGTCTATGTCTATGTCTATGTCTATGTCTATGTCTATGTCTATGTCTATGTCTATGTCTATGTCTATGTCTATGTCTATGTCTATGTCTATGTCTATGTCTATGTCTATGTCTATGTCTATGTCTATGTCTATGTCTATGTCTATGTCTATGTCTATGTCTATGTCTATGTCTATGTCTATGTCTATGTCTATGTCTATGTCTATGTCTATGTCTATGTCTATGTCTATGTCTATGTCTATGTCTATGTCTATGTCTATGTCTATGTCTATGTCTATGTCTATGTCTATGTCTATGTCTATGTCTATGTCTATGTCTATGTCTATGTCTATGTCTATGTCTATGTCTATGTCTATGTCTATGTCTATGTCTATGTCTATGTCTATGTCTATGTCTATGTCTATGTCTATGTCTATGTCTATGTCTATGTCTATGTCTATGTCTATGTCTATGTCTATGTCTATGTCTATGTCTATGTCTATGTCTATGTCTATGTCTATGTCTATGTCTATGTCTATGTCTATGTCTATGTCTATGTCTATGTCTATGTCTATGTCTATGTCTATGTCTATGTCTATGTCTATGTCTATGTCTATGTCTATGTCTATGTCTATGTCTATGTCTATGTCTATGTCTATGTCTATGTCTATGTCTATGTCTATGTCTATGTCTATGTCTATGTCTATGTCTATGTCTATGTCTATGTCTATGTCTATGTCTATGTCTATGTCTATGTCTATGTCTATGTCTATGTCTATGTCTATGTCTATGTCTATGTCTATGTCTATGTCTATGTCTATGTCTATGTCTATGTCTATGTCTATGTCTATGTCTATGTCTATGTCTATGTCTATGTCTATGTCTATGTCTATGTCTATGTCTATGTCTATGTCTATGTCTATGTCTATGTCTATGTCTATGTCTATGTCTATGTCTATGTCTATGTCTATGTCTATGTCTATGTCTATGTCTATGTCTATGTCTATGTCTATGTCTATGTCTATGTCTATGTCTATGTCTATGTCTATGTCTATGTCTATGTCTATGTCTATGTCTATGTCTATGTCTATGTCTATGTCTATGTCTATGTCTATGTCTATGTCTATGTCTATGTCTATGTCTATGTCTATGTCTATGTCTATGTCTATGTCTATGTCTATGTCTATGTCTATGTCTATGTCTATGTCTATGTCTATGTCTATGTCTATGTCTATGTCTATGTCTATGTCTATGTCTATGTCTATGTCTATGTCTATGTCTATGTCTATGTCTATGTCTATGTCTATGTCTATGTCTATGTCTATGTCTATGTCTATGTCTATGTCTATGTCTATGTCTATGTCTATGTCTATGTCTATGTCTATGTCTATGTCTATGTCTATGTCTATGTCTATGTCTATGTCTATGTCTATGTCTATGTCTATGTCTATGTCTATGTCTATGTCTATGTCTATGTCTATGTCTATGTCTATGTCTATGTCTATGTCTATGTCTATGTCTATGTCTATGTCTATGTCTATGTCTATGTCTATGTCTATGTCTATGTCTATGTCTATGTCTATGTCTATGTCTATGTCTATGTCTATGTCTATGTCTATGTCTATGTCTATGTCTATGTCTATGTCTATGTCTATGTCTATGTCTATGTCTATGTCTATGTCTATGTCTATGTCTATGTCTATGTCTATGTCTATGTCTATGTCTATGTCTATGTCTATGTCTATGTCTATGTCTATGTCTATGTCTATGTCTATGTCTATGTCTATGTCTATGTCTATGTCTATGTCTATGTCTATGTCTATGTCTATGTCTATGTCTATGTCTATGTCTATGTCTATGTCTATGTCTATGTCTATGTCTATGTCTATGTCTATGTCTATGTCTATGTCTATGTCTATGTCTATGTCTATGTCTATGTCTATGTCTATGTCTATGTCTATGTCTATGTCTATGTCTATGTCTATGTCTATGTCTATGTCTATGTCTATGTCTATGTCTATGTCTATGTCTATGTCTATGTCTATGTCTATGTCTATGTCTATGTCTATGTCTATGTCTATGTCTATGTCTATGTCTATGTCTATGTCTATGTCTATGTCTATGTCTATGTCTATGTCTATGTCTATGTCTATGTCTATGTCTATGTCTATGTCTATGTCTATGTCTATGTCTATGTCTATGTCTATGTCTATGTCTATGTCTATGTCTATGTCTATGTCTATGTCTATGTCTATGTCTATGTCTATGTCTATGTCTATGTCTATGTCTATGTCTATGTCTATGTCTATGTCTATGTCTATGTCTATGTCTATGTCTATGTCTATGTCTATGTCTATGTCTATGTCTATGTCTATGTCTATGTCTATGTCTATGTCTATGTCTATGTCTATGTCTATGTCTATGTCTATGTCTATGTCTATGTCTATGTCTATGTCTATGTCTATGTCTATGTCTATGTCTATGTCTATGTCTATGTCTATGTCTATGTCTATGTCTATGTCTATGTCTATGTCTATGTCTATGTCTATGTCTATGTCTATGTCTATGTCTATGTCTATGTCTATGTCTATGTCTATGTCTATGTCTATGTCTATGTCTATGTCTATGTCTATGTCTATGTCTATGTCTATGTCTATGTCTATGTCTATGTCTATGTCTATGTCTATGTCTATGTCTATGTCTATGTCTATGTCTATGTCTATGTCTATGTCTATGTCTATGTCTATGTCTATGTCTATGTCTATGTCTATGTCTATGTCTATGTCTATGTCTATGTCTATGTCTATGTCTATGTCTATGTCTATGTCTATGTCTATGTCTATGTCTATGTCTATGTCTATGTCTATGTCTATGTCTATGTCTATGTCTATGTCTATGTCTATGTCTATGTCTATGTCTATGTCTATGTCTATGTCTATGTCTATGTCTATGTCTATGTCTATGTCTATGTCTATGTCTATGTCTATGTCTATGTCTATGTCTATGTCTATGTCTATGTCTATGTCTATGTCTATGTCTATGTCTATGTCTATGTCTATGTCTATGTCTATGTCTATGTCTATGTCTATGTCTATGTCTATGTCTATGTCTATGTCTATGTCTATGTCTATGTCTATGTCTATGTCTATGTCTATGTCTATGTCTATGTCTATGTCTATGTCTATGTCTATGTCTATGTCTATGTCTATGTCTATGTCTATGTCTATGTCTATGTCTATGTCTATGTCTATGTCTATGTCTATGTCTATGTCTATGTCTATGTCTATGTCTATGTCTATGTCTATGTCTATGTCTATGTCTATGTCTATGTCTATGTCTATGTCTATGTCTATGTCTATGTCTATGTCTATGTCTATGTCTATGTCTATGTCTATGTCTATGTCTATGTCTATGTCTATGTCTATGTCTATGTCTATGTCTATGTCTATGTCTATGTCTATGTCTATGTCTATGTCTATGTCTATGTCTATGTCTATGTCTATGTCTATGTCTATGTCTATGTCTATGTCTATGTCTATGTCTATGTCTATGTCTATGTCTATGTCTATGTCTATGTCTATGTCTATGTCTATGTCTATGTCTATGTCTATGTCTATGTCTATGTCTATGTCTATGTCTATGTCTATGTCTATGTCTATGTCTATGTCTATGTCTATGTCTATGTCTATGTCTATGTCTATGTCTATGTCTATGTCTATGTCTATGTCTATGTCTATGTCTATGTCTATGTCTATGTCTATGTCTATGTCTATGTCTATGTCTATGTCTATGTCTATGTCTATGTCTATGTCTATGTCTATGTCTATGTCTATGTCTATGTCTATGTCTATGTCTATGTCTATGTCTATGTCTATGTCTATGTCTATGTCTATGTCTATGTCTATGTCTATGTCTATGTCTATGTCTATGTCTATGTCTATGTCTATGTCTATGTCTATGTCTATGTCTATGTCTATGTCTATGTCTATGTCTATGTCTATGTCTATGTCTATGTCTATGTCTATGTCTATGTCTATGTCTATGTCTATGTCTATGTCTATGTCTATGTCTATGTCTTGTCTATGTCTATGTCTATGTCTATGTCTATGTCTATGTCTATGTCTATGTCTATGTCTATGTCTATGTCTATGTCTATGTCTATGTCTATGTCTATGTCTATGTCTATGTCTATGTCTATGTCTATGTCTATGTCTATGTCTATGTCTATGTCTATGTCTATGTCTATGTCTATGTCTATGTCTATGTCTATGTCTATGTCTATGTCTATGTCTATGTCTATGTCTATGTCTATGTCTATGTCTATGTCTATGTCTATGTCTATGTCTATGTCTATGTCTATGTCTATGTCTATGTCTATGTCTATGTCTATGTCTATGTCTATGTCTATGTCTATGTCTATGTCTATGTCTATGTCTATGTCTATGTCTATGTCTATGTCTATGTCTATGTCTATGTCTATGTCTATGTCTATGTCTATGTCTATGTCTATGTCTATGTCTATGTCTATGTCTATGTCTATGTCTATGTCTATGTCTATGTCTATGTCTATGTCTATGTCTATGTCTATGTCTATGTCTATGTCTATGTCTATGTCTATGTCTATGTCTATGTCTATGTCTATGTCTATGTCTATGTCTATGTCTATGTCTATGTCTATGTCTATGTCTATGTCTATGTCTATGTCTATGTCTATGTCTATGTCTATGTCTATGTCTATGTCTATGTCTATGTCTATGTCTATGTCTATGTCTATGTCTATGTCTATGTCTATGTCTATGTCTATGTCTATGTCTATGTCTATGTCTATGTCTATGTCTATGTCTATGTCTATGTCTATGTCTATGTCTATGTCTATGTCTATGTCTATGTCTATGTCTATGTCTATGTCTATGTCTATGTCTATGTCTATGTCTATGTCTATGTCTATGTCTATGTCTATGTCTATGTCTATGTCTATGTCTATGTCTATGTCTATGTCTATGTCTATGTCTATGTCTATGTCTATGTCTATGTCTATGTCTATGTCTATGTCTATGTCTATGTCTATGTCTATGTCTATGTCTATGTCTATGTCTATGTCTATGTCTATGTCTATGTCTATGTCTATGTCTATGTCTATGTCTATGTCTATGTCTATGTCTATGTCTATGTCTATGTCTATGTCTATGTCTATGTCTATGTCTATGTCTATGTCTATGTCTATGTCTATGTCTATGTCTATGTCTATGTCTATGTCTATGTCTATGTCTATGTCTATGTCTATGTCTATGTCTATGTCTATGTCTATGTCTATGTCTATGTCTATGTCTATGTCTATGTCTATGTCTATGTCTATGTCTATGTCTATGTCTATGTCTATGTCTATGTCTATGTCTATGTCTATGTCTATGTCTATGTCTATGTCTATGTCTATGTCTATGTCTATGTCTATGTCTATGTCTATGTCTATGTCTATGTCTATGTCTATGTCTATGTCTATGTCTATGTCTATGTCTATGTCTATGTCTATGTCTATGTCTATGTCTATGTCTATGTCTATGTCTATGTCTATGTCTATGTCTATGTCTATGTCTATGTCTATGTCTATGTCTATGTCTATGTCTATGTCTATGTCTATGTCTATGTCTATGTCTATGTCTATGTCTATGTCTATGTCTATGTCTATGTCTATGTCTATGTCTATGTCTATGTCTATGTCTATGTCTATGTCTATGTCTATGTCTATGTCTATGTCTATGTCTATGTCTATGTCTATGTCTATGTCTATGTCTATGTCTATGTCTATGTCTATGTCTATGTCTATGTCTATGTCTATGTCTATGTCTATGTCTATGTCTATGTCTATGTCTATGTCTATGTCTATGTCTATGTCTATGTCTATGTCTATGTCTATGTCTATGTCTATGTCTATGTCTATGTCTATGTCTATGTCTATGTCTATGTCTATGTCTATGTCTATGTCTATGTCTATGTCTATGTCTATGTCTATGTCTATGTCTATGTCTATGTCTATGTCTATGTCTATGTCTATGTCTATGTCTATGTCTATGTCTATGTCTATGTCTATGTCTATGTCTATGTCTATGTCTATGTCTATGTCTATGTCTATGTCTATGTCTATGTCTATGTCTATGTCTATGTCTATGTCTATGTCTATGTCTATGTCTATGTCTATGTCTATGTCTATGTCTATGTCTATGTCTATGTCTATGTCTATGTCTATGTCTATGTCTATGTCTATGTCTATGTCTATGTCTATGTCTATGTCTATGTCTATGTCTATGTCTATGTCTATGTCTATGTCTATGTCTATGTCTATGTCTATGTCTATGTCTATGTCTATGTCTATGTCTATGTCTATGTCTATGTCTATGTCTATGTCTATGTCTATGTCTATGTCTATGTCTATGTCTATGTCTATGTCTATGTCTATGTCTATGTCTATGTCTATGTCTATGTCTATGTCTATGTCTATGTCTATGTCTATGTCTATGTCTATGTCTATGTCTATGTCTATGTCTATGTCTATGTCTATGTCTATGTCTATGTCTATGTCTATGTCTATGTCTATGTCTATGTCTATGTCTATGTCTATGTCTATGTCTATGTCTATGTCTATGTCTATGTCTATGTCTATGTCTATGTCTATGTCTATGTCTATGTCTATGTCTATGTCTATGTCTATGTCTATGTCTATGTCTATGTCTATGTCTATGTCTATGTCTATGTCTATGTCTATGTCTATGTCTATGTCTATGTCTATGTCTATGTCTATGTCTATGTCTATGTCTATGTCTATGTCTATGTCTATGTCTATGTCTATGTCTATGTCTATGTCTATGTCTATGTCTATGTCTATGTCTATGTCTATGTCTATGTCTATGTCTATGTCTATGTCTATGTCTATGTCTATGTCTATGTCTATGTCTATGTCTATGTCTATGTCTATGTCTATGTCTATGTCTATGTCTATGTCTATGTCTATGTCTATGTCTATGTCTATGTCTATGTCTATGTCTATGTCTATGTCTATGTCTATGTCTATGTCTATGTCTATGTCTATGTCTATGTCTATGTCTATGTCTATGTCTATGTCTATGTCTATGTCTATGTCTATGTCTATGTCTATGTCTATGTCTATGTCTATGTCTATGTCTATGTCTATGTCTATGTCTATGTCTATGTCTATGTCTATGTCTATGTCTATGTCTATGTCTATGTCTATGTCTATGTCTATGTCTATGTCTATGTCTATGTCTATGTCTATGTCTATGTCTATGTCTATGTCTATGTCTATGTCTATGTCTATGTCTATGTCTATGTCTATGTCTATGTCTATGTCTATGTCTATGTCTATGTCTATGTCTATGTCTATGTCTATGTCTATGTCTATGTCTATGTCTATGTCTATGTCTATGTCTATGTCTATGTCTATGTCTATGTCTATGTCTATGTCTATGTCTATGTCTATGTCTATGTCTATGTCTATGTCTATGTCTATGTCTATGTCTATGTCTATGTCTATGTCTATGTCTATGTCTATGTCTATGTCTATGTCTATGTCTATGTCTATGTCTATGTCTATGTCTATGTCTATGTCTATGTCTATGTCTATGTCTATGTCTATGTCTATGTCTATGTCTATGTCTATGTCTATGTCTATGTCTATGTCTATGTCTATGTCTATGTCTATGTCTATGTCTATGTCTATGTCTATGTCTATGTCTATGTCTATGTCTATGTCTATGTCTATGTCTATGTCTATGTCTATGTCTATGTCTATGTCTATGTCTATGTCTATGTCTATGTCTATGTCTATGTCTATGTCTATGTCTATGTCTATGTCTATGTCTATGTCTATGTCTATGTCTATGTCTATGTCTATGTCTATGTCTATGTCTATGTCTATGTCTATGTCTATGTCTATGTCTATGTCTATGTCTATGTCTATGTCTATGTCTATGTCTATGTCTATGTCTATGTCTATGTCTATGTCTATGTCTATGTCTATGTCTATGTCTATGTCTATGTCTATGTCTATGTCTATGTCTATGTCTATGTCTATGTCTATGTCTATGTCTATGTCTATGTCTATGTCTATGTCTATGTCTATGTCTATGTCTATGTCTATGTCTATGTCTATGTCTATGTCTATGTCTATGTCTATGTCTATGTCTATGTCTATGTCTATGTCTATGTCTATGTCTATGTCTATGTCTATGTCTATGTCTATGTCTATGTCTATGTCTATGTCTATGTCTATGTCTATGTCTATGTCTATGTCTATGTCTATGTCTATGTCTATGTCTATGTCTATGTCTATGTCTATGTCTATGTCTATGTCTATGTCTATGTCTATGTCTATGTCTATGTCTATGTCTATGTCTATGTCTATGTCTATGTCTATGTCTATGTCTATGTCTATGTCTATGTCTATGTCTATGTCTATGTCTATGTCTATGTCTATGTCTATGTCTATGTCTATGTCTATGTCTATGTCTATGTCTATGTCTATGTCTATGTCTATGTCTATGTCTATGTCTATGTCTATGTCTATGTCTATGTCTATGTCTATGTCTATGTCTATGTCTATGTCTATGTCTATGTCTATGTCTATGTCTATGTCTATGTCTATGTCTATGTCTATGTCTATGTCTATGTCTATGTCTATGTCTATGTCTATGTCTATGTCTATGTCTATGTCTATGTCTATGTCTATGTCTATGTCTATGTCTATGTCTATGTCTATGTCTATGTCTATGTCTATGTCTATGTCTATGTCTATGTCTATGTCTATGTCTATGTCTATGTCTATGTCTATGTCTATGTCTATGTCTATGTCTATGTCTATGTCTATGTCTATGTCTATGTCTATGTCTATGTCTATGTCTATGTCTATGTCTATGTCTATGTCTATGTCTATGTCTATGTCTATGTCTATGTCTATGTCTATGTCTATGTCTATGTCTATGTCTATGTCTATGTCTATGTCTATGTCTATGTCTATGTCTATGTCTATGTCTATGTCTATGTCTATGTCTATGTCTATGTCTATGTCTATGTCTATGTCTATGTCTATGTCTATGTCTATGTCTATGTCTATGTCTATGTCTATGTCTATGTCTATGTCTATGTCTATGTCTATGTCTATGTCTATGTCTATGTCTATGTCTATGTCTATGTCTATGTCTATGTCTATGTCTATGTCTATGTCTATGTCTATGTCTATGTCTATGTCTATGTCTATGTCTATGTCTATGTCTATGTCTATGTCTATGTCTATGTCTATGTCTATGTCTATGTCTATGTCTATGTCTATGTCTATGTCTATGTCTATGTCTATGTCTATGTCTATGTCTATGTCTATGTCTATGTCTATGTCTATGTCTATGTCTATGTCTATGTCTATGTCTATGTCTATGTCTATGTCTATGTCTATGTCTATGTCTATGTCTATGTCTATGTCTATGTCTATGTCTATGTCTATGTCTATGTCTATGTCTATGTCTATGTCTATGTCTATGTCTATGTCTATGTCTATGTCTATGTCTATGTCTATGTCTATGTCTATGTCTATGTCTATGTCTATGTCTATGTCTATGTCTATGTCTATGTCTATGTCTATGTCTATGTCTATGTCTATGTCTATGTCTATGTCTATGTCTATGTCTATGTCTATGTCTATGTCTATGTCTATGTCTATGTCTATGTCTATGTCTATGTCTATGTCTATGTCTATGTCTATGTCTATGTCTATGTCTATGTCTATGTCTATGTCTATGTCTATGTCTATGTCTATGTCTATGTCTATGTCTATGTCTATGTCTATGTCTATGTCTATGTCTATGTCTATGTCTATGTCTATGTCTATGTCTATGTCTATGTCTATGTCTATGTCTATGTCTATGTCTATGTCTATGTCTATGTCTATGTCTATGTCTATGTCTATGTCTATGTCTATGTCTATGTCTATGTCTATGTCTATGTCTATGTCTATGTCTATGTCTATGTCTATGTCTATGTCTATGTCTATGTCTATGTCTATGTCTATGTCTATGTCTATGTCTATGTCTATGTCTATGTCTATGTCTATGTCTATGTCTATGTCTATGTCTATGTCTATGTCTATGTCTATGTCTATGTCTATGTCTATGTCTATGTCTATGTCTATGTCTATGTCTATGTCTATGTCTATGTCTATGTCTATGTCTATGTCTATGTCTATGTCTATGTCTATGTCTATGTCTATGTCTATGTCTATGTCTATGTCTATGTCTATGTCTATGTCTATGTCTATGTCTATGTCTATGTCTATGTCTATGTCTATGTCTATGTCTATGTCTATGTCTATGTCTATGTCTATGTCTATGTCTATGTCTATGTCTATGTCTATGTCTATGTCTATGTCTATGTCTATGTCTATGTCTATGTCTATGTCTATGTCTATGTCTATGTCTATGTCTATGTCTATGTCTATGTCTATGTCTATGTCTATGTCTATGTCTATGTCTATGTCTATGTCTATGTCTATGTCTATGTCTATGTCTATGTCTATGTCTATGTCTATGTCTATGTCTATGTCTATGTCTATGTCTATGTCTATGTCTATGTCTATGTCTATGTCTATGTCTATGTCTATGTCTATGTCTATGTCTATGTCTATGTCTATGTCTATGTCTATGTCTATGTCTATGTCTATGTCTATGTCTATGTCTATGTCTATGTCTATGTCTATGTCTATGTCTATGTCTATGTCTATGTCTATGTCTATGTCTATGTCTATGTCTATGTCTATGTCTATGTCTATGTCTATGTCTATGTCTATGTCTATGTCTATGTCTATGTCTATGTCTATGTCTATGTCTATGTCTATGTCTATGTCTATGTCTATGTCTATGTCTATGTCTATGTCTATGTCTATGTCTATGTCTATGTCTATGTCTATGTCTATGTCTATGTCTATGTCTATGTCTATGTCTATGTCTATGTCTATGTCTATGTCTATGTCTATGTCTATGTCTATGTCTATGTCTATGTCTATGTCTATGTCTATGTCTATGTCTATGTCTATGTCTATGTCTATGTCTATGTCTATGTCTATGTCTATGTCTATGTCTATGTCTATGTCTATGTCTATGTCTATGTCTATGTCTATGTCTATGTCTATGTCTATGTCTATGTCTATGTCTATGTCTATGTCTATGTCTATGTCTATGTCTATGTCTATGTCTATGTCTATGTCTATGTCTATGTCTATGTCTATGTCTATGTCTATGTCTATGTCTATGTCTATGTCTATGTCTATGTCTATGTCTATGTCTATGTCTATGTCTATGTCTATGTCTATGTCTATGTCTATGTCTATGTCTATGTCTATGTCTATGTCTATGTCTATGTCTATGTCTATGTCTATGTCTATGTCTATGTCTATGTCTATGTCTATGTCTATGTCTATGTCTATGTCTATGTCTATGTCTATGTCTATGTCTATGTCTATGTCTATGTCTATGTCTATGTCTATGTCTATGTCTATGTCTATGTCTATGTCTATGTCTATGTCTATGTCTATGTCTATGTCTATGTCTATGTCTATGTCTATGTCTATGTCTATGTCTATGTCTATGTCTATGTCTATGTCTATGTCTATGTCTATGTCTATGTCTATGTCTATGTCTATGTCTATGTCTATGTCTATGTCTATGTCTATGTCTATGTCTATGTCTATGTCTATGTCTATGTCTATGTCTATGTCTATGTCTATGTCTATGTCTATGTCTATGTCTATGTCTATGTCTATGTCTATGTCTATGTCTATGTCTATGTCTATGTCTATGTCTATGTCTATGTCTATGTCTATGTCTATGTCTATGTCTATGTCTATGTCTATGTCTATGTCTATGTCTATGTCTATGTCTATGTCTATGTCTATGTCTATGTCTATGTCTATGTCTATGTCTATGTCTATGTCTATGTCTATGTCTATGTCTATGTCTATGTCTATGTCTATGTCTATGTCTATGTCTATGTCTATGTCTATGTCTATGTCTATGTCTATGTCTATGTCTATGTCTATGTCTATGTCTATGTCTATGTCTATGTCTATGTCTATGTCTATGTCTATGTCTATGTCTATGTCTATGTCTATGTCTATGTCTATGTCTATGTCTATGTCTATGTCTATGTCTATGTCTATGTCTATGTCTATGTCTATGTCTATGTCTATGTCTATGTCTATGTCTATGTCTATGTCTATGTCTATGTCTATGTCTATGTCTATGTCTATGTCTATGTCTATGTCTATGTCTATGTCTATGTCTATGTCTATGTCTATGTCTATGTCTATGTCTATGTCTATGTCTATGTCTATGTCTATGTCTATGTCTATGTCTATGTCTATGTCTATGTCTATGTCTATGTCTATGTCTATGTCTATGTCTATGTCTATGTCTATGTCTATGTCTATGTCTATGTCTATGTCTATGTCTATGTCTATGTCTATGTCTATGTCTATGTCTATGTCTATGTCTATGTCTATGTCTATGTCTATGTCTATGTCTATGTCTATGTCTATGTCTATGTCTATGTCTATGTCTATGTCTATGTCTATGTCTATGTCTATGTCTATGTCTATGTCTATGTCTATGTCTATGTCTATGTCTATGTCTATGTCTATGTCTATGTCTATGTCTATGTCTATGTCTATGTCTATGTCTATGTCTATGTCTATGTCTATGTCTATGTCTATGTCTATGTCTATGTCTATGTCTATGTCTATGTCTATGTCTATGTCTATGTCTATGTCTATGTCTATGTCTATGTCTATGTCTATGTCTATGTCTATGTCTATGTCTATGTCTATGTCTATGTCTATGTCTATGTCTATGTCTATGTCTATGTCTATGTCTATGTCTATGTCTATGTCTATGTCTATGTCTATGTCTATGTCTATGTCTATGTCTATGTCTATGTCTATGTCTATGTCTATGTCTATGTCTATGTCTATGTCTATGTCTATGTCTATGTCTATGTCTATGTCTATGTCTATGTCTATGTCTATGTCTATGTCTATGTCTATGTCTATGTCTATGTCTATGTCTATGTCTATGTCTATGTCTATGTCTATGTCTATGTCTATGTCTATGTCTATGTCTATGTCTATGTCTATGTCTATGTCTATGTCTATGTCTATGTCTATGTCTATGTCTATGTCTATGTCTATGTCTATGTCTATGTCTATGTCTATGTCTATGTCTATGTCTATGTCTATGTCTATGTCTATGTCTATGTCTATGTCTATGTCTATGTCTATGTCTATGTCTATGTCTATGTCTATGTCTATGTCTATGTCTATGTCTATGTCTATGTCTATGTCTATGTCTATGTCTATGTCTATGTCTATGTCTATGTCTATGTCTATGTCTATGTCTATGTCTATGTCTATGTCTATGTCTATGTCTATGTCTATGTCTATGTCTATGTCTATGTCTATGTCTATGTCTATGTCTATGTCTATGTCTATGTCTATGTCTATGTCTATGTCTATGTCTATGTCTATGTCTATGTCTATGTCTATGTCTATGTCTATGTCTATGTCTATGTCTATGTCTATGTCTATGTCTATGTCTATGTCTATGTCTATGTCTATGTCTATGTCTATGTCTATGTCTATGTCTATGTCTATGTCTATGTCTATGTCTATGTCTATGTCTATGTCTATGTCTATGTCTATGTCTATGTCTATGTCTATGTCTATGTCTATGTCTATGTCTATGTCTATGTCTATGTCTATGTCTATGTCTATGTCTATGTCTATGTCTATGTCTATGTCTATGTCTATGTCTATGTCTATGTCTATGTCTATGTCTATGTCTATGTCTATGTCTATGTCTATGTCTATGTCTATGTCTATGTCTATGTCTATGTCTATGTCTATGTCTATGTCTATGTCTATGTCTATGTCTATGTCTATGTCTATGTCTATGTCTATGTCTATGTCTATGTCTATGTCTATGTCTATGTCTATGTCTATGTCTATGTCTATGTCTATGTCTATGTCTATGTCTATGTCTATGTCTATGTCTATGTCTATGTCTATGTCTATGTCTATGTCTATGTCTATGTCTATGTCTATGTCTATGTCTATGTCTATGTCTATGTCTATGTCTATGTCTATGTCTATGTCTATGTCTATGTCTATGTCTATGTCTATGTCTATGTCTATGTCTATGTCTATGTCTATGTCTATGTCTATGTCTATGTCTATGTCTATGTCTATGTCTATGTCTATGTCTATGTCTATGTCTATGTCTATGTCTATGTCTATGTCTATGTCTATGTCTATGTCTATGTCTATGTCTATGTCTATGTCTATGTCTATGTCTATGTCTATGTCTATGTCTATGTCTATGTCTATGTCTATGTCTATGTCTATGTCTATGTCTATGTCTATGTCTATGTCTATGTCTATGTCTATGTCTATGTCTATGTCTATGTCTATGTCTATGTCTATGTCTATGTCTATGTCTATGTCTATGTCTATGTCTATGTCTATGTCTATGTCTATGTCTATGTCTATGTCTATGTCTATGTCTATGTCTATGTCTATGTCTATGTCTATGTCTATGTCTATGTCTATGTCTATGTCTATGTCTATGTCTATGTCTATGTCTATGTCTATTCTATGTCTATGTCTATGTCTATGTCTATGTCTATGTCTATGTCTATGTCTATGTCTATGTCTATGTCTATGTCTATGTCTATGTCTATGTCTATGTCTATGTCTATGTCTATGTCTATGTCTATGTCTATGTCTATGTCTATGTCTATGTCTATGTCTATGTCTATGTCTATGTCTATGTCTATGTCTATGTCTATGTCTATGTCTATGTCTATGTCTATGTCTATGTCTATGTCTATGTCTATGTCTATGTCTATGTCTATGTCTATGTCTATGTCTATGTCTATGTCTATGTCTATGTCTATGTCTATGTCTATGTCTATGTCTATGTCTATGTCTATGTCTATGTCTATGTCTATGTCTATGTCTATGTCTATGTCTATGTCTATGTCTATGTCTATGTCTATGTCTATGTCTATGTCTATGTCTATGTCTATGTCTATGTCTATGTCTATGTCTATGTCTATGTCTATGTCTATGTCTATGTCTATGTCTATGTCTATGTCTATGTCTATGTCTATGTCTATGTCTATGTCTATGTCTATGTCTATGTCTATGTCTATGTCTATGTCTATGTCTATGTCTATGTCTATGTCTATGTCTATGTCTATGTCTATGTCTATGTCTATGTCTATGTCTATGTCTATGTCTATGTCTATGTCTATGTCTATGTCTATGTCTATGTCTATGTCTATGTCTATGTCTATGTCTATGTCTATGTCTATGTCTATGTCTATGTCTATGTCTATGTCTATGTCTATGTCTATGTCTATGTCTATGTCTATGTCTATGTCTATGTCTATGTCTATGTCTATGTCTATGTCTATGTCTATGTCTATGTCTATGTCTATGTCTATGTCTATGTCTATGTCTATGTCTATGTCTATGTCTATGTCTATGTCTATGTCTATGTCTATGTCTATGTCTATGTCTATGTCTATGTCTATGTCTATGTCTATGTCTATGTCTATGTCTATGTCTATGTCTATGTCTATGTCTATGTCTATGTCTATGTCTATGTCTATGTCTATGTCTATGTCTATGTCTATGTCTATGTCTATGTCTATGTCTATGTCTATGTCTATGTCTATGTCTATGTCTATGTCTATGTCTATGTCTATGTCTATGTCTATGTCTATGTCTATGTCTATGTCTATGTCTATGTCTATGTCTATGTCTATGTCTATGTCTATGTCTATGTCTATGTCTATGTCTATGTCTATGTCTATGTCTATGTCTATGTCTATGTCTATGTCTATGTCTATGTCTATGTCTATGTCTATGTCTATGTCTATGTCTATGTCTATGTCTATGTCTATGTCTATGTCTATGTCTATGTCTATGTCTATGTCTATGTCTATGTCTATGTCTATGTCTATGTCTATGTCTATGTCTATGTCTATGTCTATGTCTATGTCTATGTCTATGTCTATGTCTATGTCTATGTCTATGTCTATGTCTATGTCTATGTCTATGTCTATGTCTATGTCTATGTCTATGTCTATGTCTATGTCTATGTCTATGTCTATGTCTATGTCTATGTCTATGTCTATGTCTATGTCTATGTCTATGTCTATGTCTATGTCTATGTCTATGTCTATGTCTATGTCTATGTCTATGTCTATGTCTATGTCTATGTCTATGTCTATGTCTATGTCTATGTCTATGTCTATGTCTATGTCTATGTCTATGTCTATGTCTATGTCTATGTCTATGTCTATGTCTATGTCTATGTCTATGTCTATGTCTATGTCTATGTCTATGTCTATGTCTATGTCTATGTCTATGTCTATGTCTATGTCTATGTCTATGTCTATGTCTATGTCTATGTCTATGTCTATGTCTATGTCTATGTCTATGTCTATGTCTATGTCTATGTCTATGTCTATGTCTATGTCTATGTCTATGTCTATGTCTATGTCTATGTCTATGTCTATGTCTATGTCTATGTCTATGTCTATGTCTATGTCTATGTCTATGTCTATGTCTATGTCTATGTCTATGTCTATGTCTATGTCTATGTCTATGTCTATGTCTATGTCTATGTCTATGTCTATGTCTATGTCTATGTCTATGTCTATGTCTATGTCTATGTCTATGTCTATGTCTATGTCTATGTCTATGTCTATGTCTATGTCTATGTCTATGTCTATGTCTATGTCTATGTCTATGTCTATGTCTATGTCTATGTCTATGTCTATGTCTATGTCTATGTCTATGTCTATGTCTATGTCTATGTCTATGTCTATGTCTATGTCTATGTCTATGTCTATGTCTATGTCTATGTCTATGTCTATGTCTATGTCTATGTCTATGTCTATGTCTATGTCTATGTCTATGTCTATGTCTATGTCTATGTCTATGTCTATGTCTATGTCTATGTCTATGTCTATGTCTATGTCTATGTCTATGTCTATGTCTATGTCTATGTCTATGTCTATGTCTATGTCTATGTCTATGTCTATGTCTATGTCTATGTCTATGTCTATGTCTATGTCTATGTCTATGTCTATGTCTATGTCTATGTCTATGTCTATGTCTATGTCTATGTCTATGTCTATGTCTATGTCTATGTCTATGTCTATGTCTATGTCTATGTCTATGTCTATGTCTATGTCTATGTCTATGTCTATGTCTATGTCTATGTCTATGTCTATGTCTATGTCTATGTCTATGTCTATGTCTATGTCTATGTCTATGTCTATGTCTATGTCTATGTCTATGTCTATGTCTATGTCTATGTCTATGTCTATGTCTATGTCTATGTCTATGTCTATGTCTATGTCTATGTCTATGTCTATGTCTATGTCTATGTCTATGTCTATGTCTATGTCTATGTCTATGTCTATGTCTATGTCTATGTCTATGTCTATGTCTATGTCTATGTCTATGTCTATGTCTATGTCTATGTCTATGTCTATGTCTATGTCTATGTCTATGTCTATGTCTATGTCTATGTCTATGTCTATGTCTATGTCTATGTCTATGTCTATGTCTATGTCTATGTCTATGTCTATGTCTATGTCTATGTCTATGTCTATGTCTATGTCTATGTCTATGTCTATGTCTATGTCTATGTCTATGTCTATGTCTATGTCTATGTCTATGTCTATGTCTATGTCTATGTCTATGTCTATGTCTATGTCTATGTCTATGTCTATGTCTATGTCTATGTCTATGTCTATGTCTATGTCTATGTCTATGTCTATGTCTATGTCTATGTCTATGTCTATGTCTATGTCTATGTCTATGTCTATGTCTATGTCTATGTCTATGTCTATGTCTATGTCTATGTCTATGTCTATGTCTATGTCTATGTCTATGTCTATGTCTATGTCTATGTCTATGTCTATGTCTATGTCTATGTCTATGTCTATGTCTATGTCTATGTCTATGTCTATGTCTATGTCTATGTCTATGTCTATGTCTATGTCTATGTCTATGTCTATGTCTATGTCTATGTCTATGTCTATGTCTATGTCTATGTCTATGTCTATGTCTATGTCTATGTCTATGTCTATGTCTATGTCTATGTCTATGTCTATGTCTATGTCTATGTCTATGTCTATGTCTATGTCTATGTCTATGTCTATGTCTATGTCTATGTCTATGTCTATGTCTATGTCTATGTCTATGTCTATGTCTATGTCTATGTCTATGTCTATGTCTATGTCTATGTCTATGTCTATGTCTATGTCTATGTCTATGTCTATGTCTATGTCTATGTCTATGTCTATGTCTATGTCTATGTCTATGTCTATGTCTATGTCTATGTCTATGTCTATGTCTATGTCTATGTCTATGTCTATGTCTATGTCTATGTCTATGTCTATGTCTATGTCTATGTCTATGTCTATGTCTATGTCTATGTCTATGTCTATGTCTATGTCTATGTCTATGTCTATGTCTATGTCTATGTCTATGTCTATGTCTATGTCTATGTCTATGTCTATGTCTATGTCTATGTCTATGTCTATGTCTATGTCTATGTCTATGTCTATGTCTATGTCTATGTCTATGTCTATGTCTATGTCTATGTCTATGTCTATGTCTATGTCTATGTCTATGTCTATGTCTATGTGTATGTGTATGTGTATGTGTATGTGTATGTGTATGTGTATGTGTATGTGTATGTGTATGTGTATGTGTATGTGTATGTGTATGTGTATGTGTATGTGTATGTGTATGTGTATGTGTATGTGTATGTGTATGTGTATGTGTATGTGTATGTGTATGTGTATGTGTATGTGTATGTGTATGTGTATGTGTATGTGTATGTGTATGTGTATGTGTATGTGTATGTGTATGTGTATGTGTATGTGTATGTGTATGTGTATGTGTATGTGTATGTGTATGTGTATGTGTATGTGTATGTGTATGTGTATGTGTATGTGTATGTGTATGTGTATGTGTATGTGTATGTGTATGTGTATGTGTATGTGTATGTGTATGTGTATGTGTATGTGTATGTGTATGTGTATGTGTATGTGTATGTGTATGTGTATGTGTATGTGTATGTGTATGTGTATGTGTATGTGTATGTGTATGTGTATGTGTATGTGTATGTGTATGTGTATGTGTATGTGTATGTGTATGTGTATGTGTATGTGTATGTGTATGTGTATGTGTATGTGTATGTGTATGTGTATGTGTATGTGTATGTGTATGTGTATGTGTATGTGTATGTGTATGTGTATGTGTATGTGTATGTGTATGTGTATGTGTATGTGTATGTGTATGTGTATGTGTATGTGTATGTGTATGTGTATGTGTATGTGTATGTGTATGTGTATGTGTATGTGTATGTGTATGTGTATGTGTATGTGTATGTGTATGTGTATGTGTATGTGTATGTGTATGTGTATGTGTATGTGTATGTGTATGTGTATGTGTATGTGTATGTGTATGTGTATGTGTATGTGTATGTGTATGTGTATGTGTATGTGTATGTGTATGTGTATGTGTATGTGTATGTGTATGTGTATGTGTATGTGTATGTGTATGTGTATGTGTATGTGTATGTGTATGTGTATGTGTATGTGTATGTGTATGTGTATGTGTATGTGTATGTGTATGTGTATGTGTATGTATGTGTATGTGTATGTGTATGTGTATGTGTATGTGTATGTGTATGTGTATGTGTATGTGTATGTGTATGTGTATGTGTATGTGTATGTGTATGTGTATGTGTATGTGTATGTGTATGTGTATGTGTATGTGTATGTGTATGTGTATGTGTATGTGTATGTGTATGTGTATGTGTATGTGTATGTGTATGTGTATGTGTATGTGTATGTGTATGTGTATGTGTATGTGTATGTGTATGTGTATGTGTATGTGTATGTGTATGTGTATGTGTATGTGTATGTGTATGTGTATGTGTATGTGTATGTGTATGTGTATGTGTATGTGTATGTGTATGTGTATGTGTATGTGTATGTGTATGTGTATGTGTATGTGTATGTGTATGTGTATGTGTATGTGTATGTGTATGTGTATGTGTATGTGTATGTGTATGTGTATGTGTATGTGTATGTGTATGTGTATGTGTATGTGTATGTGTATGTGTATGTGTATGTGTATGTGTATGTGTATGTGTATGTGTATGTGTATGTGTATGTGTATGTGTATGTGTATGTGTATGTGTATGTGTATGTGTATGTGTATGTGTATGTGTATGTGTATGTGTATGTGTATGTGTATGTGTATGTGTATGTGTATGTGTATGTGTATGTGTATGTGTATGTGTATGTGTATGTGTATGTGTATGTGTATGTGTATGTGTATGTGTATGTGTATGTGTATGTGTATGTGTATGTGTATGTGTATGTGTATGTGTATGTGTATGTGTATGTGTATGTGTATGTGTATGTGTATGTGTATGTGTATGTGTATGTGTATGTGTATGTGTATGTGTATGTGTATGTGTATGTGTATGTGTATGTGTATGTGTATGTGTATGTGTATGTGTATGTGTATGTGTATGTGTATGTGTATGTGTATGTGTATGTGTATGTGTATGTGTATGTGTATGTGTATGTGTATGTGTATGTGTATGTGTATGTGTATGTGTATGTGTATGTGTATGTGTATGTGTATGTGTATGTGTATGTGTATGTGTATGTGTATGTGTATGTGTATGTGTATGTGTATGTGTATGTGTATGTGTATGTGTATGTGTATGTGTATGTGTATGTGTATGTGTATGTGTATGTGTATGTGTATGTGTATGTGTATGTGTATGTGTATGTGTATGTGTATGTGTATGTGTATGTGTATGTGTATGTGTATGTGTATGTGTATGTGTATGTGTATGTGTATGTGTATGTGTATGTGTATGTGTATGTGTATGTGTATGTGTATGTGTATGTGTATGTGTATGTGTATGTGTATGTGTATGTGTATGTGTATGTGTATGTGTATGTGTATGTGTATGTGTATGTGTATGTGTATGTGTATGTGTATGTGTATGTGTATGTGTATGTGTATGTGTATGTGTATGTGTATGTGTATGTGTATGTGTATGTGTATGTGTATGTGTATGTGTATGTGTATGTGTATGTGTATGTGTATGTGTATGTGTATGTGTATGTGTATGTGTATGTGTATGTGTATGTGTATGTGTATGTGTATGTGTATGTGTATGTGTATGTGTATGTGTATGTGTATGTGTATGTGTATGTGTATGTGTATGTGTATGTGTATGTGTATGTGTATGTGTATGTGTATGTGTATGTGTATGTGTATGTGTATGTGTATGTGTATGTGTATGTGTATGTGTATGTGTATGTGTATGTGTATGTGTATGTGTATGTGTATGTGTATGTGTATGTGTATGTGTATGTGTATGTGTATGTGTATGTGTATGTGTATGTGTATGTGTATGTGTATGTGTATGTGTATGTGTATGTGTATGTGTATGTGTATGTGTATGTGTATGTGTATGTGTATGTGTATGTGTATGTGTATGTGTATGTGTATGTGTATGTGTATGTGTATGTGTATGTGTATGTGTATGTGTATGTGTATGTGTATGTGTATGTGTATGTGTATGTGTATGTGTATGTGTATGTGTATGTGTATGTGTATGTGTATGTGTATGTGTATGTGTATGTGTATGTGTATGTGTATGTGTATGTGTATGTGTATGTGTATGTGTATGTGTATGTGTATGTGTATGTGTATGTGTATGTGTATGTGTATGTGTATGTGTATGTGTATGTGTATGTGTATGTGTATGTGTATGTGTATGTGTATGTGTATGTGTATGTGTATGTGTATGTGTATGTGTATGTGTATGTGTATGTGTATGTGTATGTGTATGTGTATGTGTATGTGTATGTGTATGTGTATGTGTATGTGTATGTGTATGTGTATGTGTATGTGTATGTGTATGTGTATGTGTATGTGTATGTGTATGTGTATGTGTATGTGTATGTGTATGTGTATGTGTATGTGTATGTGTATGTGTATGTGTATGTGTATGTGTATGTGTATGTGTATGTGTATGTGTATGTGTATGTGTATGTGTATGTGTATGTGTATGTGTATGTGTATGT
Organism: Drosophila histrio; assembly: GCA_958299025.2. Taxonomy (NCBI): domain Eukaryota; kingdom Metazoa; phylum Arthropoda; class Insecta; order Diptera; family Drosophilidae; genus Drosophila; species Drosophila histrio. The sequence goes on along the minus strand of CATQJB020000005.1, from coordinate 2,572 downwards.
GTATGTGTATGTGTATGTGTATGTGTATGTGTATGTGTATGTGTATGTGTATGTGTATGTGTATGTGTATGTGTATGTGTATGTGTATGTGTATGTGTATGTGTATGTGTATGTGTATGTGTATGTGTATGTGTATGTGTATGTGTATGTGTATGTGTATGTGTATGTGTATGTGTATGTGTATGTGTATGTGTATGTGTATGTGTATGTGTATGTGTATGTGTATGTGTATGTGTATGTGTATGTGTATGTGTATGTGTATGTGTATGTGTATGTGTATGTGTATGTGTATGTGTATGTGTATGTGTATGTGTATGTGTATGTGTATGTGTATGTGTATGTGTATGTGTATGTGTATGTGTATGTGTATGTGTATGTGTATGTGTATGTGTATGTGTATGTGTATGTGTATGTGTATGTGTATGTGTATGTGTATGTGTATGTGTATGTGTATGTGTATGTGTATGTGTATGTGTATGTGTATGTGTATGTGTATGTGTATGTGTATGTGTATGTGTATGTGTATGTGTATGTGTATGTGTATGTGTATGTGTATGTGTATGTGTATGTGTATGTGTATGTGTATGTGTATGTGTATGTGTATGTGTATGTGTATGTGTATGTGTATGTGTATGTGTATGTGTATGTGTATGTGTATGTGTATGTGTATGTGTATGTGTATGTGTATGTGTATGTGTATGTGTATGTGTATGTGTATGTGTATGTGTATGTGTATGTGTATGTGTATGTGTATGTGTATGTGTATGTGTATGTGTATGTGTATGTGTATGTGTATGTGTATGTGTATGTGTATGTGTATGTGTATGTGTATGTGTATGTGTATGTGTATGTGTATGTGTATGTGTATGTGTATGTGTATGTGTATGTGTATGTGTATGTGTATGTGTATGTGTATGTGTATGTGTATGTGTATGTGTATGTGTATGTGTATGTGTATGTGTATGTGTATGTGTATGTGTATGTGTATGTGTATGTGTATGTGTATGTGTATGTGTATGTGTATGTGTATGTGTATGTGTATGTGTATGTGTATGTGTATGTGTATGTGTATGTGTATGTGTATGTGTATGTGTATGTGTATGTGTATGTGTATGTGTATGTGTATGTGTATGTGTATGTGTATGTGTATGTGTATGTGTATGTGTATGTGTATGTGTATGTGTATGTGTATGTGTATGTGTATGTGTATGTGTATGTGTATGTGTATGTGTATGTGTATGTGTATGTGTATGTGTATGTGTATGTGTATGTGTATGTGTATGTGTATGTGTATGTGTATGTGTATGTGTATGTGTATGTGTATGTGTATGTGTATGTGTATGTGTATGTGTATGTGTATGTGTATGTGTATGTGTATGTGTATGTGTATGTGTATGTGTATGTGTATGTGTATGTGTATGTGTATGTGTATGTGTATGTGTATGTGTATGTGTATGTGTATGTGTATGTGTATGTGTATGTGTATGTGTATGTGTATGTGTATGTGTATGTGTATGTGTATGTGTATGTGTATGTGTATGTGTATGTGTATGTGTATGTGTATGTGTATGTGTATGTGTATGTGTATGTGTATGTGTATGTGTATGTGTATGTGTATGTGTATGTGTATGTGTATGTGTATGTGTATGTGTATGTGTATGTGTATGTGTATGTGTATGTGTATGTGTATGTGTATGTGTATGTGTATGTGTATGTGTATGTGTATGTGTATGTGTATGTGTATGTGTATGTGTATGTGTATGTGTATGTGTATGTGTATGTGTATGTGTATGTGTATGTGTATGTGTATGTGTATGTGTATGTGTATGTGTATGTGTATGTGTATGTGTATGTGTATGTGTATGTGTATGTGTATGTGTATGTGTATGTGTATGTGTATGTGTATGTGTATGTGTATGTGTATGTGTATGTGTATGTGTATGTGTATGTGTATGTGTATGTGTATGTGTATGTGTATGTGTATGTGTATGTGTATGTGTATGTGTATGTGTATGTGTATGTGTATGTGTATGTGTATGTGTATGTGTATGTGTATGTGTATGTGTATGTGTATGTGTATGTGTATGTGTATGTGTATGTGTATGTGTATGTGTATGTGTATGTGTATGTGTATGTGTATGTGTATGTGTATGTGTATGTGTATGTGTATGTGTATGTGTATGTGTATGTGTATGTGTATGTGTATGTGTATGTGTATGTGTATGTGTATGTGTATGTGTATGTGTATGTGTATGTGTATGTGTATGTGTATGTGTATGTGTATGTGTATGTGTATGTGTATGTGTATGTGTATGTGTATGTGTATGTGTATGTGTATGTGTATGTGTATGTGTATGTGTATGTGTATGTGTATGTGTATGTGTATGTGTATGTGTATGTGTATGTGTATGTGTATGTGTATGTGTATGTGTATGTGTATGTGTATGTGTATGTGTATGTGTATGTGTATGTGTATGTGTATGTGTATGTGTATGTGTATGTGTATGTGTATGTGTATGTGTATGTGTATGTGTATGTGTATGTGTATGTGTATGTGTGTGTGCATGTGTAT
>CATQJB020000004.1:0-134529 GCA_958299025.2 Drosophila histrio | reverse complement strand
AAATATAAATATAAATATAAATATAAATATAAATATAAATATAAATATAAATATAAATATAAATATAAATATAAATAAGTATATGTATATGTATAAGTATAGGTATAAGTATAAGTATAAATATAAATAAAATTTCTCATCTATTTATCGCAGGGACGTTTATGGAATGCGACTTGTGGCGGCGGCAGCGATCCGTGCAATCCGAACTTGTCCGGCAGCGGCTCCCGAGTCGGAAGCACCCGGGCGGGTAGAACGAGTCGCGACTCGATCAACAGCTGCGGAACCAGCTCGGAGAGATCTGCCGTGCTGGATCCGGAGTGTCATGGACTCGGCAGTGCGCTGCCCTCCGTTTCCCAGGCACAGCCGCAGGCACAGCGACAGGGACACGTGCACAGCAAGCCGCATATCAAGCGGCCCATGAACGCGTTCATGGTTTGGGCCAAGGACGAGCGCAGGAAGATATTGAAGGCGTGCCCAGACATGCACAACTCAAATATATCCAAGATTCTTGGCGCCCGCTGGAAGGCAATGTCCAACGCGGACAAGCAGCCGTATTACGAAGAGCAGTCGCGTCTCTCCAAACTGCACATGGAACAGCATCCGGACTACCGCTATCGTCCACGTCCCAAACGAACTTGCATCGTCGATGGCAAAAAGATGCGCATATCCGAGTACAAGGTCCTAATGCGAAATCGCCGGGCGGAGATGCGTCAGCTTTGGTGCCGAGGCGGCGGCCCGAGCACCTCATCCGAGGGTCAAGAGGGGGCCGCAGTCCAGGTGCAAGCGGCGGCGGCCGCCGCAGCCGCTGCCTATCATCTGCAGGAGATGAGCCAGGCGGTTGCCGCGGCCCGTGGCGAAGACTGCGGAACGCCGCCTCCGAGCCTCAAGATGAATGGACCCGGCGCCAGCAGCGGCTATTATTATCCGCCTGAGAGTCTGTCGCCCTCTGGCTTCTCTTCCGAGGACATGGAAATGTCCTCGCTGCGTGACGTCGACGAATAAGCAGCCCATTCAATCCCACTTCCATCTACAGTTAGTCAAGAAATTGTTCTGATAACATAAAATTATTCACATTTGGTTTTTTATAATTTTTTTCGTATAATTGCCTATGGTTCTTAGAACTAGTTTAAAAATAATGAAAAATTATTTCCATTGAGTTCAACTGTCCTATACTTATACTTTAAAAAGTACCAAGTCTTAAAGTATATATATTCAATATAATCATGTCTGTCTGTCCGTCCGTCTGTTTGATCACATAGATCTCAGAGACTATAAGAGCTAGGAACTTCAAACTTGTTATGAGTTTTTCGATAAGTTTTAAAATTAATAGCAAATGTGTGCATTTATTTGCTGTCAAACCAATTACTTAACTAACTGTTCATCAAAGTAGAGCTGACAAACTATCGACAGTGATTTGAATTGATTTTTTTGATGATTTAGGATCTAAAACGCAATAGTATCGATGCTAGTGTCGTTAAGAATTTTTAGTTAACTAAAGCGAAGCATAACAGTATAAAATTCAATTGATATATATTACCTTAAAAAATGAAGGTGTTCTCAACTCCTCTGCAGAAAAATATTTAATTTGATACGTCGGTAGTGAGGAAGACAAATGAAAAATGAATACATCGATAGTTTGCCAGTTATACTTGAAATTTGTATGGATTGCGTTCAGTTTTTTTCCGATCTAAAAGGACAAAACTGTCGCAACACTTTCTGGCTTTACTTTGTAAATACTTAAACTAATATTATAATTTAGGCTAGAATCTGTGTATAGTTATTTAAGTTTCAGTTCAAGTGCCATTACTTACACATACATACAAACATACAATACAAAATACACACACACGCATACCGTTTAATTTTGGAAAGAGTGTTTCGTAGTCGATAAGAATTGTTCAAGCGAACGATCCCAATTTTTGTGCCATTCACGCACCAATGCCATAGCAAAATACGCAATTGACTAGTAGGGTAGTTAGTAATTTTGAATGAATACGTAACCGTGTCCACATTTGTAACTGTATCTGTAACTGTATTCGTACATATTTTTATTATTCTTACGTCATATGCACGTTTCAACGATCGACTGAATAGCGATCATATAAACAATTAGAAACAATAATAAAACAAAAATATAATACATATATACTACATAAACACATACACATACAAAACATATACATATATACTTAAGCTGTTCCCGAAACGTTCGATTTTTGAATTTGCAAACAGTAACCAGTTAAAAAAGTGCTAATAAACTATTTAATTTAAAGCGACTTAGGCTGCCGCTAGAACTTTAAAATCATAGATAACGGGTCTATCGATAAAACGTAGTTTTAAAATAATAGATAATATCGATTTTGTTATCGATTATTCTGCAGCCCTACTTTATGGACTTTATAGACAATATCGATTTTGCCATAGATGACTTTTCAGCCCTATCTACCGCATAAACTTGATAATTGTTCACACGGAAGTTCTGTCGGCTTGTGCTTGAATTTTAAAATTGTAAATTCGGGGCTGTAAAAACTCTGGCCTTTGGCTACAACAGAAAAAGCTTTTTCAATACAAATAAACACTTTAATTCACATAAATACATAAGCTTTGGTCGATTTTAAAGTAAGAAATTATCGAAATTAACGGTTTTGCAAATGTTTACTCAAAAAAATCGATCATGCGAGGGCAGCTTTACACATACATACATGCATACATACATACGTATCTATGTAGATAACAATATAGTTTTAATAATGGATTCAGATTACCATTTCCAATTACCCAATGAAAGTCTTTCATTAAAATAAGCCCATAGATCTACGTATATGTATGTACTTATGTACTATGCACGTGTTAATCCGTAACTCTGTTATAGATCGATCCGATCTTAAATAGACTTGCTAAAGCTTAATATCAAAATTAATGAGTTAGTGTTGGCAAACATGACACGGTATTTTTTACTCTTTTATTTGACATACATACATATGTACATCAATGCATACACAGACATATATATATATATATATATAAAATTATATTGAATTTATACTATTGCGTATGTAAATACTTAAATAAATATCAATGTGTATGTACTTTAAAAGTACTTAATATCCATTCACATATATGGATACATTTTTATTATTCATTGCTTCCATGACTAATTATAAATATAATACAATATGAAATATCGGTTGTGATTAATTAATCATTGTGGACATCAAATTGTATTGGCTATTGAATAATTTCTCAAAGACTTAGATACAGTCAAATATAATAATGAAACTTATATTTTTCTTAACGATGAACACTAGACACTAAAGTGTAACGCAGTGTGAACATAGCATTATAGAGCTGCTATCACAAGACACTAAAATGGGACGCAGTGTGAACATATCACAATACAAGTAGAGCTGTTATCCACAATCGATTAAATGGATGTTTTAATTAAATGACAACCACCAATTTCTTATTCCTAACAATCGATTAACGGGGTGTTGATAAATATATTTACAAATACTGATATTTCGATATGAACAAAAATTATTTTACTTGATGATACTTCGAGTTAATCGTGTTTCCAAGTATTTTTAGTTCATTTTCTGCTAGTCTTTACTATTATATTCCAATATTTGCACTTGTCTGCAGTGTTATTATTATGCAGTAAATTTCAAAATGGCGGACAAAGTAATGCTTAAAAGGAATATTGCAAAAATGTATGGGTCTTATTCGTATATTAGTTAGTTAATTACAATAAGAAACTTACATTTGAGTCGCTGGTTTGCATTTTGTTCAAAACACAATATCTTGCATTATTGTTTGTATTAGAAGTTTATATTTAGAATCATTTTGCCAAATTTGCACTGTGAATTTCACTTTTATATTTTTCGAGACAACTTGTAACTGATCGACGCACTGTGAATGAAGTCGATCTATTAAATGAACTATTCATTCATTTGCTTAATTAAAACCCCTGAACTAAATTCTTGAGTATTGTGTCACTTCGTATTAGTAATAAAAGGTAATTTTACATTTAATCGCGTTCATTTTATGAAAAGTAGACTGCACTTTCTGATTTTTACCTGCAGGCTGCAGCGTCATTCTCTCCATGTTGTTGTATTCACTAAAAGCTCTTGTAAAATACGGGCAGAAATGTTAGAGCGAGCGCACGATTGGGAGCGCTTTATTCTGCCATTGTGGCGTCCTAGTGGCGCACCCTAGCGACTACAATTAACACTAAGCAGTGCATGCAGTGCTGTTAATATGCAGTAAATTTAAAAATGCCGGAAAAAAATTGCAAAAATGTATGGGTCTTATTCGTATATTAGTTAGTTTATTACAAAACTACAATAAGTAACGTACGTTTGAGTCGCTGGTTGCATTTTATGCAAGACACAATATCTTGCATTATTGTTTGTATTAGTAGTTTATATATCGAATCATTTTGCCTAATTTACACTGTGAATTTCAACTTTTTATTTTTCAAAACAACTTGTAACTGATCGACCCACTGTGAATGAAGTCGATCGATTAATTGAACTATTCATTCATTTGCTCAATTAAAATCACTGACCTTGCATATTGTGTCACTTCGTATTAATAATAAAAGGTAATTTTACATTTTATCGCGATAATTTTATGAAAAGTAGACTGCACTTTGTGGTTTCTACCTGAAGCGTCAGTGTCTCCATGTTAAGTGTTGTTGTATGCACTAGAAGCTCTTGTAAAATACGGGCAGAAATGTTAAGGTGGGCGCACGATAGGGGGCGCTTTATTCTGCCATTGCGGCGTTCTAGTGGCGCACCCTAGCGGCTACAAACCGCCTAAACTATAATAATCAAATATCGATAGTATTTATCGTCAATGCGTTATGTTAAATTTAAAGACTAGTACTGAGTTAAAGAAAATTTGTGCTATTGATCTTTTTTGTGCTAAAAAAAGGTTAAAGCTCCACTGAAAAATATACATTGTGTCGGTGAAGAAAAGCTAAATGCTACTGGCGAACGAAAGGTTAATATTAGCGATTGATCTCACACATGCTTGTTAAGGTTACACTTTATCACAATATTAAAATAATAGACAATTTCCGCATTGATAGTCGCAGTTCAGTTTTCCCAGACAATCGCAAGAAAGCTAGTCTTGATGATAAGAATGGCACAGGGAATCCTACTGTTTAAAATTTCAATTATGAAATGCTGAAATGCTATTTGCTGAACAACAAACAATGACAGAAAACTCTTATATCTTATTTAAATAATGAAATTGAGATACTCAAATTACTTTCCAATTTTTATTTAAAAATCATTCAATAACTCTTTAAGTTCTTTTACGATTTTTTTAGTAATTTTTTACAATTCAAATCTTAAATTTTTTATAAAATAAAATAAATCAATTTATAACTTTTACTGTATAAATATCCAACACCCATGAATTTACAGTGAAACGCATTTAGCTTGTCTCAGTACTAGACTTAAGGTTAGATAAGAATCGTAGTTTTATTTATGCATACTATTGAGTAGTTTCAGATTTGGCTTGTTACTTTCGGCTGATGCACATGTGTAAACATTTTTACTCAACCACACACATTTTTCAGTTTTTTTTAAAAATAGTTGGAATGTGCTACTATTAATTTGTCACGAAGATAATAATAAAAAACATATGGAATACCTATACAATTATCGATAAGACACCTAAAGCAACTCTGAAGGCTCGATTAAGTAATCGATATTTTTGCTGCTATGAATCGCACATCTCCATATCAGAAAATGGCGAATTGTATTGAATTGCATTATTAAGAAAATAGTTTGATCGCCACAATACTAAAACAGTGTATTTCCACAAGAAGTTAAGTTGCTGAAGTTTCGAAAAACATCACTAAAAAGTAAGAACGCTCAAGATATGTTTGTGAGTGAACGAATGTGCACGAAAAAGTGTGCGTGTATGTGTGTGAGTTGTGATCCGTGGCCACAAGATTTTTTTCCTCTACATATGTGTGAGCAATATGTATGCATATTTATATGCATGCACATAAATCGTACACTGGCTTCAGGCGTTCCAGTTAAAGATAAAATAAAGCCAACAATTAAATTAATGTATGGCAATAATGTAAAAGAAAAACTAAAGTTCGCTGGCCAAGTATTAGTGTAGTACACACACACATGCAAATGCACAAGACTTATATGCATATGTGAGAGTTGTGTGTGTGTGTTTTAAGATGCTTTTACATGTGGAGCATTAAGCATAATTATGAATGCTTGAAATGTTATTTTTATATACAGTGACTATCAGCGCATTTTAGCCACCACATGATTTAAAACGAGTTCAACTTTAAAGCTACAGGAGATATAAACAGATTTGTTAATTAATCTTTAAACTTATGCCAAGAAATATGCATAATTATGGTTTAAAGGTTTTTTTTATATACCTTGGCTACCAGCTAATTTCGCTCACTACTTGATTTGAAATGAGTTTCGCTTTGAATCGATAGCAGATATCAACAAAATTTAAAAGCAGATTTCATTAATTAATCTTTAAAGTATTTAAATATAATATAAATATAATAGCGAATGTATGAAAAACGTGTTCTATTTCAAAGACTCGTGCTTTGTGTGTGTGTGTGTAATTTGTTCATTTGATTTATTCGCAGCTCATGTTCGGACATCAACTGTATGCGTAATTGAGCGAGACATCGTAAGCTGTTTTATTCGCCGTTCCTTGGATCAGGCCGGCTTGGTTATTTGGGTATAAATGAACCAAAACCAAATCCAGCAATTGACCTTACACCTATCGCAGGCACTCGATCAAAACTATGATGTAAGTGGCAATAAATCAATAACACAATTTGTTTCATTCATTTACTATCAAAAGGTCGTTAATATGGAGGCGGTACTCTCAGTCATATGTGCACTGGAGGGCACAACGATCACGAAAGATCAACTGGAGGCCACCCGATTGGCCAAGTATATAAATCAACTTCGTCGCAGGACCAAAAACGAGCAGTTGGCCCGTCGGGCTAAATCGCTTTTGAAGAAATGGCGGGAAATGGTGGGAATTCAACAGACAAATGATTCTCAGCCAGTGCCACAGAAACCGATTGTATCTGAATCGAGCATTGTTGATAACGATGTCAATGCATCAATGCATCATCAATACTCTTCTCCGCCAGCTGCTGCACATCGTGTTATTTCCGATTTGCACTCAAACATGGATTCATCGGAGCCCGACACTCAGCAGCAACATCAGACGAACTTTTCCAACATGATAACGCATATGAATATGAACGACAATAGCGAGGAATCGACTAGGCCAACAATAGTTAAGCAGCAAAAATCCGCGACATTTATTAATGAACATTCGTCACATTCTGTTTCAAATTTAGCCGCTGCTAGCGACAAATTAAATCAGGCTTCTATTGTCATTAATATTGCGTCTGATTCGGATGAGAATGATTCGGGCACTCAGCCAGTCCAGCAGAAGATTTCAAGCTCTGCAACTTCTCTGCCATTTCCTGCAATCTACCCGAGGCCAAAAAAAATTAAAAAGGATAAGAAGCGTAAGGATAAAGCTCAGCATTCATTGTTTAATATCAAGGAGGGAAATTCCCAACAACAATCGAAAAGTGCTAACAAGTCTGCAGCTGATTTTAATAGTTTTCCCCTCAAGGACGGAAAAGTGCAAAGAACTTTTCCAAACGATTCTGGTATGCTAGTATTATCTTATGTTATCATAATTATTGTTATAATAATTTTATACTTTCGTTTTATAGAAATTCTATCATTATCGAATAGCTCAATGAGCTCAATTTTATCTGGAGACGCTCTGTTCGGAAATTCACTAAATAAACACCGCACAACAACATTAGATTTGTCATTTGCCGGCAGATTTAAGTCTGTGGGCCAATTGGTGGATGCTTCGTCAAACCACGATAATTCTACTACTGCTGCTCTAATGGCAAATGGACTGAAAACCATTTGCCGATCAAATGAAACATCAAATGCGGATCAATCGACTCGGCATATATATGAAGAGTATATCAATAACGACTCGAGCACCTCTTGCAGTCGTTTATCGCCATTTGAGGAACTGGAGGCCAAGCAGAGCCAGAGCCAGATCCATTCCAAGTCGTTTGTCGAGCCGAATAAACAACAACAACAGCAGATACCAACGCTTTTACCATCAAAGCCACACGACAGTCATACGGCGGATTATCATGAAAATCTTGCGTCTCAAATTCCCAAAAAGCGTGGTCGCAAAAAGGGCTCGAAAGGCGTCGATTCGGTTATTGCCAAGGAGTCCAGACTGTCGCAACAAATTTTATTTGGATCTGGTGTGAAGAAAGTGAAAACTACAAAAGAACTGTTCAATGAGATACAGGGCCGAAAGCTGAGTATATCATTTAATCGTTCCGAGGCATTTCCAGCGTCTAACAATCCTTCAAATGCTGCTGCTGCCAACACGCTCCGAAATCGAGAATCGCGTTCTTTAACATCAATAACGAGACCAACATCCTCATGCTCAGGTTTGTTGCACACTTTTTTTAAATATGTTAAAATTTGATTACTAACATTATTTTTGCCCATTTAGAGACATCAATGCACTCACCACAAATCTTAGAAGCTTATTCAGCTAATATTTCCTTGAGCGGAATTGAATCCAAGTATTCAAACACTCTTGAAGGTGAGTTGTGTGTTTTTGTTCTTGTCTTTATATTTTGCTGTCTTCTAAATTTGTATTTTAGAATATTTTCTGTCACAAAATTGTATATAAGAAATTTTAGAGCTTGAATATGCTATCGTCATTAGACATTTTCATCTTCTTGCAGAGGATATTTTGGGAAATGTTCTCAATATATTTGATGGACCGAAAGTTTGAGGTAAAGTAAGGGCAGCGATTTTCCCTTTTCGTTATATGAAGGCGTCCCACAAGGCAACGTGCTAGGTCCCTTTTTGTACAATATGTACACAGCATACATCCCCACACCGGAAGCCGGATAAATATTTAATGGCAACTTTCTCTGACAACTTTCATTCTGCCTGTTGTGCATATGACGCCGCAGATGGTACCCAGTAATGTATCCATCTGCGTGAGAGCTGGGCTCGCAAGGTGGAATATTAAGCTGAACGCCTCGAAGTGCCATTCAGTCAACTTTATGGGATCTCGTCTCGGACGAGAACGTATCCAGACGTATGCAGTAATGACCTCGGAATAGAGACCATAGACTCTCAAGTCGGTGCTTTTGTCGATCGATATAACGAGCGATACTGCAATCGGCTAGCCAGTTGGAAGAAGAGTAATTCAAAGATTACACCGCAGATCTTTCAATGATTTACTCGATATAGTAATCCGATCGGGCCTGTGCCGACATAGAACTGCCTGCAGGAATAGGACGGATCTTTACAAAGTTTCATCGAGAAAGCTTTAAAACAGATAGACTCGTTTTCATTGAAACAGACAGAGACGAGCTTGCTTCTAGACGATATCCATATACGTATATCTTTCCGTTGTTCTTCAGTAAATTTTTGAAATATTTATTTATATTTTTGTAGATACTGGGAATACTGATAGTGATACCATTACGTCGGAGCCGTCACGCGATAGCATCAAATCTGGGGAGATTAAGAGAAGCCCATCTCTGGATAGCATCAGTAATTCGCTGCAGACTTCGTCGGTGAGGAACGCGGTCTCGAAATCAACATCAATGAATAATCACAACGATGTGACGACGCAATTAATGCATCTAGTTAACAGTTTGAGCAGTCCGCTAAGTGTCGACGATGCTGAAAAGTTATATCAGACTCAAATAGTGCCGTGCACTTGTATAATTGTTGAAGAAACTCTAGATTTATCAACTGGTGAAAGTAATTCACAAGGTCAGTTAGATAATGAAACAGGCGGTGGTCAAAATAAGATCAAATCCAGCGATAAAAACGATGATACTGCACGAGATACAAAGAATAGTGAGCAAGTGTCTCTGAAAGTCAATAGTGCTGTAGTTGAAGAAGCGACGACTTTTATTCCGCCAAAACCCGTTAAGTCCATATTTGATTTAGATTTTGATGATGACGACGATCCATTGCACTCAATTATAAAAAGTAAATCTGCAACAGAATCGAACTCAAACTTACAAGGAGCTCTTAATAACGATGATAATGATAAATATGATAATTTGAGCAACGTTAATCTTTCCAATGAAGCTGATAATGTTGTGGATATGCAAGCCGCAGTTGTTGGTGAAGAACCGGAGGATGAAAAAGTGCCAGAGCCAACCCCCCTGTCCATATACACTGTGCGCGAAGATCCAAATTGCGTGGCAAAAAAAAGGTTTACTGTGCAGACAAACAATGTTACCAATTACCACATAAATGCATTACACAATTATTACGTTCCAAATATAAATGGTAATTGGAATAGCATTGAGGAGACGTCATTAGTCTTAAAATCGACAATATCGGAATTTCTAAGAAAACTGGATGACTATGAAGTAAGCGATGGCGCCGATGTGGTACCAAAATACGGATCCCTAACGTACGATCGTATCCCAAAGGATCTACACTTTCTGAAATTTGCTGAAAATGTCGATAGAAAATTTGTAAAATCTCACATACCTCCCTTTTTGGGCGTGGCCAAGTGCTTACCGTCTTGTCGATTGGCGTCGAAACGGGCCAAGAGCGAAATAAAAGCATTGTGTGAGCTAAAACATTCTGAGCCAAAGCTGGAAGCCAGTGTAGATATAATTTGCAAATCGGACCCAGAAGCAAAGAGTAAAGATAGTCCCAGTCCACTTAGAGTTGATATCTATGCGAATGAAAACCAAAGGCAGCTGCAATATTCTGACGGAGCTGGTGGTGAAAGCAGTTTACTAAAATTGGTCAATGATGGGGCGATGACGACGCCCAGCCGTATAAACAGCAGCAGGAGCAGCAGCAGCAGTAGCATCTGCAGTAATTCCAGTTTACAGCTTACACAGAACTCCATAAACGAGAAGCTGAGAAATCAAAGGGCTCAGACAATAAATAGTGAGCAAACGGAACGCAATGTGGTCGAGAGAAATCGAAAGAAGCGCAGAAAAGCAAACAAACTGACATCGACAGATAATGATAATAATACCAAGCCACGCATAAAACGCATTAAAATTGCAATAAATGGCAATGTTGCCACTCAAAGGCAGATTTCTCTTGTCAGCAGCAGCGACGATGAGTCCAGGAATGTGGAGGATGTGGATAGCGAATTCAGCGATGAAAAGAGTGAAGATGAACATGAGCACGAATCATTTAGAAGCCATTCAACAACCGTAGACAGCCTGGGGGCGGATTTGGAAAATGATAATGATAACGAAAATGAAAACGAATATGATAATAATAGCAATGATGAGGAGTACGCAATCGTTCAGAGGCCCGTCATGGGAGGTAGCAACAACAATCACATAGTATTGACAATAAAGAAAACACCAAGTAAAATCAATTCTCCGGTCAACTCAATGTCAGCCATATCCCCGATTGTCGCCCATTCGACTGCAATTGAGACTGCTAAATATATTAATTTTAATAACAACAACAACAATAACAATAATAATAACAGCAATATTACTGCATCCGAAATGATAACTGCATATCAGGAACATCAGCTTTATAATCTTTCATCTCGTACCGAACTCGACCAAACAAAAGTCGCTAAAGATACCTCCTGCCTTAATAGCTTTCATAAACGTTATCGCTATCGCTGTCGTCGTCGTCGTTGTCGCCGACCACGTTGCCCGAAGGAAACCATAGATATAGAACTGAAACATTTATTCAACAATAACAATAATAATAATGTAAAATCCACAGCGAAAACTCATCGAAAGTTGTTTTTCACGAGTGAATTAAATCGAGAAGATAACGTGGGACGCAAGGAGCGAATTATTAATTATAGCAGCAGCAGTTCAAACTATGACGACGACGACGAAAGCGATGGAAGCGATAAAAAACGTGAAATTGATTTTGCAAACAATTATAAATTAAAGATTGAGACTGAGACGAATATTGCAGCTACAAGTTCAGATCCATACCTAACTTCTAGCGACGAGTCCGTGAAGGAAGAAGTTCTATTTGGCAATCAATATGAGAATGATGATGATGGAGATTATGGTACAAAGTTCGATACAATTCGAAATGAATTACCCTTAAACAACAATAACAATGGCATGCTGCCGTCATTCAATTCAATTTATGCTGAGCATCTGCTAAACCAAATCGTAAACCCAATTCTGGCTGGTGATGTTGAAGATGATGATATCACAGCGCTAGAATCACTACAAATTGAGAATTGTGATGATGTTAATAGTAGTATATGCTATAATAACAATAACTTAAGTTTAATTAAAACAGATAGTTTAGGTACTAACATGCCCATTAATAATATAAATAATAATAATAATAACAATGATACCAATGATGAAACACAAGCATCAAAAGTCATTGCAAATAATTCCTCAAAAGTGTTAGAAAATAGCGAGAATGTGAATCCGCAACATGAATATAGAACTGGTATTCGAACTATTGTCGAAGATGATCCGAGCACTTCCCGAATTCAACAATTCAAGGAATGGCACGAAGTTCTAACTCTGCAATCTTATAATAATGAACCACTGATAGTTTTGCCATACGTTGTGCTTGAATGAACAATTTTTATTTGATGTTTAATGCATACGACAATATTCTGGATAATTGCAAATAATACTATGTTCGAGAACTTACAGATTTTTTTAAAATTAATATTTCGTAGACATGCAGAAGAAAACGTAAGCGTTCGTATCATATAAAATGTATCTGTGTGATAGGATGTTTTTAATACTACTATTAACATTAATACTGATGATGAAGTTATACAAAAATAAGTGAAGATATTCTACGATGATATATATAAAATACTAGCTGCTTGACCATATTTTAATTTCTCTGTTAAATCGGTTAAAATTCAAATAATTCTTTGCGTAGAAAATAAAATGAAGTTACCACAAAATGTTGCTATCGTATTAGCCGATTTTGCATAATTAAGTAAACACTAAATTTATTTTTTTGTTAATTCTATCGTTGATAATTTTTTCGTATCTTTATATTTTGACATATATATGATAAACTTGAAATGTACATGAAATGTAAATAAATAAGTTATATTATATGCTGATTGTGTTGTTTTGTTAATACATCTGTTAAACCTTGAGTACAAATATATAGTGGCGATTTTGATCTTGGAAAGTCTATAATGCGCTATGGGCTTAATATTCTATCGGAAACCAAAATATTGACTACATAATGCGCAATAGAATATTAATAACAATTTGTCGAGTAATTGTTTTGACAAAATAAAATTATTCACATATTTGGACCGTGTTCTTTAAAAAGTACCAAGGAATTATTAAGTTGCTCAACAAAAATATGTTCGTAACAGGCAGAAGGAATTCTGCCAGATACCATTTGTCGGTAAATAGATGGTTTGTTTGAATTAAGCGTCTTATCGATAATTACTTTGGATGTCGATAGTAGGTAGTGCAGTATAAGTCTGAATTATAACAGTGGGGATTGATTATTATCGAGTGAGATGATAGTGCCAACTAGTGATGTAAATTTGGGTCGAAAGTTCGATGTCGATGTTCATCGATGTTTATAAAATGAGAAATCGATGTTGTGTTAAACATCGGGCAGAAACATCGATGCATCGATGATGTCCGATGTTTTCAAACCATTTAGTATTTTTTTTAATTTTATTCAAAATATATTTTTATTAAGTTTTTTCTCTCCAAATTTTGCTTTTATATCGGTTAACTATTGTTTAAATTTAATAAAATAATACAAATATTGTTTTCCTATCATTAACTTTATTGACAATGCGTAAAAAATGAAAATAACAATATATGCATTCTTTGTACTTTGTAAAAATAAAATGCGACTTAGTCGATCAGGTCTTAGCCTGTTTCTTTTTTGGCTTAAAATATTTGATGCCGCTGAAAAAACCCGTGCAGAGGGAACTGAAGATTCCACTACTGGTAAAAATTGCAGCGCTATTTTATGTAAGTTCGGATATGTATTTTTCATACCATCATGTGCGGCACTTAAACCAAATGCGTATATTGTGAACTTAAACGGCCGATGTTTTTGCCAAACATCGATGCATCGATAAACATCGGTATGAGTCACAACATCGAAAAACATCGCAAAGCATCGCGCAAAAACAATCGATGCTCGATGCATCGATGATTTTTCACATCACTAGTGCCAACGCTATTTTATCGAGCGTGGTTCTGGGAAGGTTGCCGAAAGGTCTGTTGAAAAGCACATAGGATACAGGCAACATACAGAAACTCGCTGCACTCGACATTAATTATCAAATAAGGAAAATCTTATCAACAATATCAATGTATGTCAATCAATCGTCGATATAAGTCTATTTATTCCTGATCCGCATCAACAGCCGGGTGGAAATATATCTACTATAGACTAGTGATGTAAATTTGTGTCGAAAGTTCGAATGAGAAATCGATGTTGTGTTAAACATCGGGCAGAAACATAGATGCATCGATGATGTCCGATGTTTTCAAACCATTTATTTATTTTTTTTTAATTTTATTCAATTTATAGTTTTATTAAGTTTTTTCTCTCCAAATTTTGCTTTTATATCGGTTAACTATTTAAATTTAATAAAATAATACAAATATTGTTTTCCTATCATTAACTTTATTGACAATGCGTAAAAAATGAAAATAACAATATATGCATTCTTAGCACTCTTATTCATTTATGTATTGACTAGCAATGTTTAAGAAGAAAATTAAAATTATAACAATGCTTCCTTAGCAGTCTTGTCTATATTAAGCTTTCAAAGCAGTCTCAAAACCTTTTTTCAAAAAAATTATTTTTTGTCGATACTTTGTAAAAATAAAATGCGACTTAGTCGATCTGGTCTTAGCCTGTTTCTTTTTTGGCTTCAAATATTTGATGCCGCTGAAAAAACCCGTTCAGAGGGAACTGAAGATCCCACTACTGGTAAAAATTGCATTGCTATTTTATGTAAGTTCGGATATGTGTTTTTCATACCATTATGTACGGCACTTAAACCAAATGCGCATATTGTGAAATTAAACGTCCGATGTTTTTGTCAAACATCGATTCATCGATAAGCATCAGTATGAGCCAAAACATCGAAAAACATCGCGCAAAAACAATCGATGCTCGATGCATCGATGATTTTCCATATCACTACTATAGACAATATTGTGGGTAATAAAGTTTTGAAGGAAAAGGGTATTTCATAGTGAAAACAAAGTCATTGGCTGAGTTGGTTGTTGTGTGTTGCGATGTTGATATTTTTAAAAATATCTTTATCGATGATATCTCGATATAAAAAAATATCATTTTAGTATTGATATTATAGCAATAAATATTGATATTAAAAATATTTGGGTGTAAGTTCGATTGAGATTCGTTTCGTAAGTTTTCTCCCATTATTGGTTTTGGGCATTGCGAGGTGTACAGAGGTGGCGAAGAGTATTTAGACAAAGCTCAAGGGCAAAGCAATTTAGTTTGTGTAAATACTTTTGACCACCTCTGTTTGTTTATATGCATGCAAGCATAATTAGAAATGAGAGACTTAACGCTTTGCGCTGTCATATCATATTAAGATGTCGTATAAACTTGGTGTATACAAAATATCAATAGTTGAGGTAACAAAAATGGAAATAAATATCGATATTAGCACCATAGTTTCACATCTCTAGTTAAAAACTTGTAACGTGGTCAGATTTACATAGAAGCTGCGGTATGTCTACTGAACTAATAAAAGAGTTAAGTAAGCTTGACAACTTGGTATGTTATTAAAATGGTTTTGCCTTTTATCATTACCAATTAAAAATTATTTTTAATCGTCAATTAGGAAAGTGCAGCAATAGAACTGCACGCAAAAATTCAGTACTCGAAAGGAAGAGAATGGTCGCCTTATGTTGAATCCAATAATGCTGTGAACAGGCTGCTGGCAGAAAATACGAAACTTAAACAACGTCTTGCCATAATCAAACAAGTTAGTTGATGTGGCTCGTTTAATTGAAATCTCATAGCTCAAGAACCAAGAAACACAATATTCTATTTCTTTTCGTTTTTTGGTTTACAGGCAATATCCGATGAGAGAAAAAACGTCTCGGAAATTAATTTCGATGATACTCTTTTGATTACGGAACACTTGGAGAAAATATTTTCTCAAGCAATTGGACTAGCGTATCCTGCGTACAGTACAACTCCAGTTATTATTGCAGCAGTAAATAATGTGTCGTCGAAATTCGGAGATTACCAATGCAACAATGCGATGGGATTAGCTAAGAAAATGAAGGAAAATGGCATTAGCAAAACACCGCGTGAAATTGCTGCAGAAGTCCTGAAGTGTTGTCCGGCTTCTCCAATAATAGAGAAGATAGAAGTTGCGGGTGCAGGTTTCGTAAACGTTTTTCTCAGCAAGTAAATTGGATCTCCGAATTTTGTATACTTTATATACATAACATAATACTTGTTTACTGTATTCCCGCAGGAAATATGCTGTAAGTGCCTTAACCAATTTGTTGCGTGGTGGCATCAGACCGCCAAGTGTGCCTAAAAAACGCGTCTTGGTAGACTTTTCCTCGCCCAACATTGCCAAGCAGATGCATGTTGGCCATTTACGTTCTACGATTATTGGAGAGTCAATATGCCGCCTTCTTGAGTTTTTACAACATGATGTTATTCGCATAAATCATCTCGGCGATTGGGGTACACAGTTCGGTATGCTAATTGCTCATTTAGAGGATCGATTTCCACACTTCCTAGTTGAGAGTCCACCAATAGGAGACTTACAAGCATTTTACAAAGAATCAAAAAAACGGTAAGCTATTTGTATTTGAAATTTATTGTATAATTTGTAATTATATAAAGTTGTAAAATCGGGGAAACCTCGACTTCAAAAATCCATCGATATCCGTTACATCGATGGTTTTTTACATCCCTAATCTAAACCAGTGATGGGCAAAGAGCCAGACACGAGTGTGAATCAGATGTTTGAATATGCTAATGGTCTAATACACAAGATCACAGCGAGCCTCTTAAGCACGAAAGGTTAAGCATCTTCTGTTAGAGAATATAAATGTATGTATTTTTTGACAAACCCCAGTGCTTTCCAATGTCTGTAAGCGCACAGTTGCGGGCTATTTAGAGTCTTATGTTAGGAGGCATTGTCTTGGTTGTGATCAGGAGTACGCAACTGTCGACGGCATTTCCCACACCGTAATGTCGCAGATTTAGACTTCGTTGAAGGCATTGTGCACGTCGTTCCTGTCTACCATACGTAAAAAAAGAATGGTATAAAGAGATAGAGGCACCAAATCGGATACATAAACTCCTTGTATGTGCATGCAGATCAAGATTGTTTAAAAAATTTTGGATGTCACTCCTCTATCGCCTGCAAATCGAACCAGTTGGGAAGGCTACAGTCGGAGTCGACTATGAGAGACCTCTACTTATTCTTCAAAAAGGAAATAATAGTTACAAACCTTTAGGTTTTAATTAATTCATTAAAATCGCCAAATACTTTATAGTGCATGGTTCATCAATATGCTCTTCTTCTATCTTTTGAATAACTTCCGAGTTTATTATCCGATCGTGATGACATTTTCGGGATACATTAGGACCCCTATGCTTGTTCTGTGAGCCAAAATTCAAGGCTCCAGTTTCAATACATCTTCAGTATAAATTATCTTAATAATATGTATATTTGTCATGCATGAGAAGACCAGGATATCACACGCGCGGTCGAATGTCCGGCTTGTGTGTAATACTTTACAATCTGGCGATTTCTAACTGCTCAAGGGAAATCCGAATTAGGGAAAATACAATTTGTAGCAAAATGATTCGAAAATGAAAGCTCGTCGGCGAAGTCAGCAGATTTGTTATTAACCTGTTTTTTTTTTTAGTTTTGATGATGATGACAGTTTCAAGAAGCGGGCCTATAACCACGTTGTAACTCTTCAAGCCGGAGACCCAAAGTCAATAAAGGCATGGCAACTCATATGTGATGTTTCGCGTAAAGAATTTCAAACAATTTATAATCGATTGGATGTAACTATCAAAGAACGTGGCGAATCATTCTATCAATCACGCATGTTGTCAATCGTGGAGTTCTTGCAAAAGAAGAATTTGTTGGAACTAGACGATGGACGCAAAATTATGTGGCCGAACATCGAAAAGAGTGGAATACCCTTAACCATTGTAAAATCAGATGGTGGTTTCACATACGACACTTCTGATATGGCTGCTATTAGACACCGAATAGAAGAAGAACTTGTAAATTGGATAATCTATGTTGTCGATGCTGGACAAGCCACCCATTTTAATTCAATCTTTGAAGCTGCTGAGCGATGCGGCATCGTAAATAAGGAACAACATCGTATCGATCATGTACAGTTTGGTGTAGTTCTTGGAGAAGATGGCAAAAAGTTTAAGACACGTTCGGGTGATACTGTGAAATTGTCAGATTTGCTCGACGAGGGAATGAAGTACTCTTTGAAGCAGTTGCGAGAAAGAGGTCGTGACCAAATACTGTCAGCAAAAGAGTTGAGCGACGCGCAAGAAGCCGTGGCGTATGGTTGTATCAAGTATACGGATTTATGTCACAACCGTATTAGCGATTATGTGTTTTCTTTTGATAAAATGCTGGATGACCGAGGAAATACTGCTGTATATTTACTTTACACCTATTCACGCATTTGTTCAATTGCTCGGAGTTCAGGCGAAGATTTTAGCAATGTTTCATCAATTTTAGACAAGGTTGACTTAGTTTTGGACCATGAAAAAGAGTGGAAACTTGCTAAAACATTGCTCAAGTTGTACGACATAATAATGAAGTGCTCAAATGGATTATATCTCCACTTCCTTTGCGAATTTTGTTATGAGGTCTGCACTGCATTTGCTGAGTTCTACGATAGTTGTTACTGCATTGAAAAGGACAAGACGGGTCGAATTGTTAAAGTACACCACAGCAGAATTTTAATATGTGAGGCGACAGCTGCAGTGTTGCGACAATGTTTTTATATTCTAGGATTGAAGCCAGTTTCTAAAATTTAACTATATATAAGATGTGAAGATCGGTCAAGAAGAACATACTATAAACACTATTATATTTAAAAATGATGTAATGTGTAAAAGCAATAAAATCACATGTCAAAGCCAGACACTCTTCATAGAAGACTTTTACTTACAAATTTAAAAAAATGGGAACGATTAGATTGGGAGAATAAGTAAAGGGTCTATCAAAGTCGACTTGGGCTGAAAACCTTTCCGACTGGACAACGTTACATAAATGAATACCACTCCCTTAAAGACTAAGTGTCCAACTGCTATACCTACTGTATGTTTAAATTTGTGTAAAGTACAAAGCTCGAAAGCTTTGTAATAAAATAACCAGTGGATTGATTAATTATTGCATTTCGTTTATTTGACTTCGATTTGATATTTTCTTGCTTTAATGTAATGTATTTTTGGGTCAATAACCGCACACGTATGTTATAATCTGTACATATTTAAGGCGAAACCGAAAACTGTCCGAACCACATGGACGACTATTGTTGATGATTGATGTTAAGTGAGGATGTCAGCAAAGTCGTACAAATGGCACAGATTGTTTGGTCTGCGCTGTTCTAAATAAAATACAAATTGTTGATGAATGGATTGATCGTATTGTCAGTAAATGTACAGCTAAGTTGTGGATACATTAATACAAATGTATAAATATGAAATTAGATTGTACATCTCGCTTAAACGTAAGTTTGTTGTTTTGATTTATCTCTAAAATATAATAATTAGGTAATGATCGTATCATGAGTCCAAATATGTGGTTGAAGTTGTAATTACAGTGAGCTGTTTTTCTGTTTTTTTTCTCCCGGATATATATTTTGTGCTGTATTTTTTTGATTTTGAATTCCAAGACTTATTGCGAAATGAAATATGTATATAAGTGTATAAATGATATCTAATTGATGAGCAGTCTAATTAATTCGATTAGGCATCGCTGCTCTGCACATTTACCGAAAATGCACACAGGCTTTCACCCTTCTTGGCCACGGCCTTGGCTTGATATTGGCCAACATCTTCCAAAGTGCATTTGGTCATGGCAAACGCATAGCGATTGTTATCTTTAGTAAATGAGTATCTCGAGCGGGATTCATCGATGGGTTTTCCATCCTTTAGCCAGGCCAGATTAAGCAGCTCACCGTCGAACTCACACTCAAAGTTGGCGCTCTCGCCTTCCGTCACAGAAACAGAGATTGGAAATTTGACAAATGTCGGCTGCTTGGGCTCATCACCAGGTACGGTGACATTGATTGTGCAGGTGCTGAACGACTCGCCTGCGTCGTTGAAGGCCTCACAGGTGTAAGTGCCGCCATCCTCGGGGAAGATCTCGGCTATCTGAAGGCGGTAGATATTGGCCTCATTCGTGTATTGAAAGTCCTTGCTTGGCTTGATCTCCTTGTTGTTGTGTAGCCAAACAACGTCAAAGTGTTCAGCTCCAATGATTCGGCAAGCCAATGTAACTGCATCTCCATCCTTAACGAATCGCGATTCCAAATGGCTTACGATTTTAGGTGGTTTATCGCTTCCAGTCGCCACACGTTTGCTGGACTGCTTGTCCAAAACTAAATAAATAGAAAAATGAATTTAAATACTCGCCTATTTTTCAGCAACTAAATTTTAACCTATACATCAAGCTGATCAAAATGTGCTTAAAGTACAGTGTTGAAACACTTACGTTGGACGGTCAGCTTGCATTTGGTTTCGACAGCACTAATTGAATTTGTTGCCGTGCAGGAGAAGACGCCTTCGTCTTCGGGGAACACTTCATGGATTGTGAGAGTCGCGATGCCATTTTTATACTTCAGATCCATTATTTCCGAGGAGGAAATCGACTTTCCGTTCTTGGACCATGTTATTTGTGGTTCTGGGTCTCCTTTAACCTGACAACTCAAAATCAACTGCTCGCCATCGCGAATTGTCAAATCGTGAAGTGATTTAGTAAATTCGGGCTTGCACATTAAAGAGTCATCGGGAGGAACTACAGAATAAATGAATGTATATATGAGATAACCAGAACAAAATTTACGTATGTATGTTTATCGTACGTATTAGCTCTTTGGTGGCACTTCGAGATCTTGACGGGCTACCGGGTGCCTGTAAGGAATTGGCCGCATATTTCTTCTTACTCGAAATGCTGTTCTGAGTGGTTGAGGAACTATTGCTTGTAGTAGTGATGACAGTCTGTGGAATTGATGCCAAATTTAATTATAATTCACTACATTAATATTTTTGACTATTAACCTTGCCATCCGACGTCGATCTGGTACTAGAAGCGTTTTGCGTATTGGTGGAAGACGACGACGACGAGGTGAAGTGGCGGGCTGTGATTATTGGAGGAGGAGCTGGCTTCATATGCTGCTCTATATACTTACGATCTGTGGAAATAATTAATTCACTTAGATATCTGTTTTTATGCCGTAGTAAATGTGATCGAATATGTGTAACAAATGTTAATATTTTTTAAAGTCTTTTATAACGAAATTATAACATTTCAGATTGGTTGAAGGGAGGGATCAGTGGGAACAATTCTGTACTAATGCATTATTGGGTGGGGATTCGGGATGGACATTTAAAATAACTTTAAGCATTGCATGGTCTATTTTGTTAATTTTTAGTTTTTGTTTCAGTATTTAAATACTTTTGTACATGTATATTTTTTTTTATATTGGACGCATACTATTAGAAATAATATTTCTTTACGAACTTTGACGGGAATAATCTCTTGAATGTTGCAAGATGTACTTTAATATAAAACGTAAACTTTTTCTTTTCTTTTCTTTTTATGAAATTGGCCTGTCAAAATGCAAAGATTTCTGATTTACTGTAACATGTTCTGCAACATATACAACGATTTTACATTTTAATTGAAATTGGTACGAGAGTAATGTACTACATATGTCGGAGAGTCGTCTAAGTAGTGTAGTGTCGGATTATTGACATACATCGTCTCGCTTTGCACTTCAATGACGAAGCAAGTCTCAGCGTAAAATGGAAGAGCGCGTCAGTTCTCAGCGTCCACCACACCGACGCTCGATCCTATGGTTGTCTCTTTCTCTCCCGCTCTTTTAGTGCTCTCTTTTTCCAATATTGAACTACTCGACTCAACAGTTGAGCACAGTTGAGCGCGCATAAATTAATTGAGAATGTACATAGTGTCCTAAAAATATTTTTCAAGTATTTGACGAGTTTGACATCCATATAAAATAATTATTAATTATATTAATTTCATATTTATTAATCTACATATATTTTTTTTATTGTAATCGATGCTTATTCAGTCGTCAGAGTCAGCCTCAATTCTTATCAAGTACATGTTGTATATGCATATCAAAACTATAAACATGTAGGGGTGCATGCGTAAATGTAAACGTTCAAATAAAGGAAAATAATAATTAGACTAGTTTATCACAATAAATTACCTCCTGAGTAAAGGAAATTGTGAGCAAGTTCAGCCTGCTCAGGCGTAACCCATTCTCCTACGGATAATTATTAATATTAATTTTAAAAAAATATATATAAATATACAAAGAGGGAGTGGATCATATAAGTTTGATCATATTTTAATATACAAATACCATCCATTATATACAAGCCATTGTTCAAATATATAACCTACTCCAAAATACAAAAAACTCCAGTTTTCCCAAAATTGGTAGATTATTGCATACCAAAATTCATACAAAATTGAAAGACACCATGATCTGCGTATAGTATGAAGTATATGGATTTTTAGAACTTGTTCTGAAAGATGAACGGACAGATGGTTAGATCGTGAGGGATTCAAATCGATATTTGCGCAAAGCAATCATTTCTTTTTATGAAAATGGAATATTTCAATGGGCTTAAAAAAAATAAAAGCAAATCAATCTTGTACACTGACGCTTTCAGCTATCGCAATTTAAATAAAATGCAAAACTTAAAAAAATATGGAAATTAATGGAAATATCTCAAGCATACTATTTTTGGATGGAGTATCCTGGAAACTCTTAAATACAGATAATTATGAAACATTTTTATTTAAAAATCATGATATAACTCTTATTTTAAAATGGGAAAGAAACAACAAATAATTATTATTCAATAATTTCTATTTGAAAAAAGTTATTAACTTTTCGATCCTTCTTTTTCTATATATATATGCTATAACGGAGTACTGGTATACCCTAGAAATTCTGATCACTTGTTTATATGAGTAATATATATGGGGGTATGGAATGTAGATAGAGGGGATATATCGAATCGACTCACCTTCAACAATAACGACACACTCGGTTTCATCCGTTCCATGGCAATTGGACGCCTTGCAAGTGTATTTGCCGGAATCGGAGGGTTTGCAATCGATGATCTCCATGGTGACAACACCATCTGAGTGGGTCATGGCGTACTCATACTTGTTCAGCTCACGACCGTCCTTATACCACTTGACGGTGGGAACGGGCTTACCGCTGAGGCAGCAGAGAAGCTTGCAGGTGTCGCGAGCTTGCATGACGCGGGGACGAAGTAGGAATGTAAAACTGGGTGCCGACTCGGATTCCTCCTGCCAGAAAGTGTAGGGCAAGGGCTCGCGGCGTCGAACAGGCGTCGATTCGGTACGATATCTCGGCTGTTCCTTTGGCAGTGGATGGACGTTGAGGAAGACTACTTCCTCCCTGGAGCCATAATGGTTCTCGGCTCGTATGATGTATTCACCACGATCGTCGAGTTTCACACGGTTAATAATAAAGTAATAGTCATCGGCCGCATATCGCTTCATAAACTTAACGCTCTGCCTCAACTCGATATTATTGTGGGACCAGGTGAGCGTGGGCGTGGCAATCGCAATGCATCGGCAATAGAACTTAACGCTCTGGCCTTCATAGCAGAATTGCGAAGACGGGCGAATGACGAATCGTGGTGCGGCTTGTCGTCGATCGAAGACAGCGTCGTGCATCTTATATTTCTCCATTAGTAGCTTACGCAATGAGGAATATTCGGATAGGCGACCAATTGGCAGTAGATATTTCTCAAAGTCTTCGTATTTCTTTCTCAGTTTCTCGCGATATGCCAAGTAACGATCGCGAGCAATCTTTTGGGTTAGCTCGCTGTGATCTCCCGTCAGCCAGGGATGCAACAAGCATTCGTGAGCAGTCATTCGCTTCTCCTTGTTGGCCATCAGCAGTTTCCTTATAAAGTCCTTTCCCTCCTCCGAAATATGTTTGAAGGCCTCCATGTCGAAGTCCCAATCACAAGCTTTAACATTTTTCAGTGTTTGTACATCATTATCTCCGGCAAACGGAGAAAGTCCGCTCAATCTACATTTATAAAAGACAAGATTATTATTTGTGACCGAATACTTAGACGC
Organism: Drosophila histrio; assembly: GCA_958299025.2. NCBI lineage: Eukaryota > Metazoa > Arthropoda > Insecta > Diptera > Drosophilidae > Drosophila > Drosophila histrio. The sequence continues at coordinate 110,073 of CATQJB020000004.1, read as the reverse complement.
TGTGTTTCGCTGATATTGTGAAAATAGACTTACAGTACATAGGCAAGTACTCCAGTTGCCCACATATCAGTGTAGAAGCCAACAGGTTCCCTGTTGACAATTTCCGGAGCTGCAAACTCAGCTGTACCGGTTGTGATTTTAACCATTTCGTTGGGATCCAATCGCGTGGCTAGACCGAAATCAATAAGCTTAACACTCGTACTACTGCGAGTCTGGCACATAATATTCTCGGGCTTAATGTCCAAGTGAATAATATTCCGCTCGTGCATATGTCTGATTCCTTCACAAATCTGTCTCATGTAGTTGATAACTTCGGCTTCGGTCATCACGTAACCCTCTGCGGTTATGCGCTCAAACAGTTCTCCGCCGGATAAGCTACAGCAACAAAAAATGAGAAATTCATTATTGTAAAAAGAGAATTTCTGAATTGAGAGTGTTTAGGTTAGGAAGGAACTTACAATTCCAGAATGAGAACCATTTCATCGTCATCTTCGAAGGCATCGTGTAAGTTGATTAGTTTCTGATGATGCAGTTGATTCATAATATCAATCTCCCGACGAATCAGATCCTTTTCAACGGTATGAGATACGGGTATGAATTTGGCTGCGAAAATATTGCCAGTGCTGCGCTCGCGACACCGATGCACAACTCCAAAGGCGCCAGTACCGATCTCCTCTAGAATATCGTATCTATCGTAGACACTTTGTTGCGATATTTCGACGGGCTGTGGTACAAACTTCGAGTAGATATCGAATACATATGAGTCGTAATCCTTAATCGGTCCATCAGCCTTTCCGCGAATTCTCTTTCCGCTCTCATCCAATTCCCATTTGCGTTCTGTGGGTTTCTTTTTCATCGATTCCTTGGTTCTTATTAGTGTGCTGATCTCCGATGAGTCGGAGCGACCGTAGACATTGTCGGCAAAAATACGGAAGTCGTACTCCTTGCCAGATGTCAAGCCGCTAACGGCCATTGAGGTAAACCGTGTGTTTCCCACACGAATCCAGGAAGACAATGGATGTTCCCGGCGCTCGACCAAGTAGTTTGTAATGTCACTGCCGCCATCCCAGACAGGTGCCTTCCAGCTGAGCGACAGCGAGTCCGTGCCAATGCTCTCGACTAGCGGGAATCGTGGTGGATCTGGCCTGTCGCTGATTTGCACCTGAATTATGGCTGTGTCCGAGCCGAGCTCGTTCTCTGCGGTAATTCGATACGGTCCGGAGTCTAAGCGGGAGCCATCACGGATTGTCAACACCGCGTGACGCTCCTTTACTTCCACATTATAGTGACCTCCAGACTCGATATTCTCACCCTCTCTGACCCAGTGAATACGTGGTTTGGGGAAGCCAGTGAATGGAATCTTAATCACGACATTTTCACCCTTATCAAAGTAGGCGGTATCTCTAAATCTCGGTGGAACATTCAGCTTCGGCGAAGCTGCAAGATTATAATAAACCAATGCATAAATACAGTTCTTATAAATGATCAAAAACTACTTAAACCAGTAGGGTGCAGTGGTCAGCACTCATTGTTATTTTTGGCACGCCAAAAATTTCATACCCTTGCAGAACCCTGATGCACTTTAAAACCGATCTTTCCTATGGCAGCTATATGATATAGTGATCCGACTTAAATAAAATTTGGTCAGGATATTCAAGACAGGACCAAATGCATAATCTGTAAGTTTGGTTGAAGTCTGTCGAAAAATAAAAAAGTTTGTCACACAAAAGTATGATTTTCGACCGATAGTTTCTATGGCAGCTATATGATATAGTTATCCGACTTAAACCAAATTTGGCCAGGATATTTAAGACAGAACCAAGTGCATAATCTGTGAGTTTGGTTGAAATGTGTTAAAAAAAATAAAAAAGTTTGTCATACAAAAGTAGGATTTACGACCGATAGTTCCTATGGCAGCTATATGATATAGTGATCCGATTCAGCCGGCTCCGACATATGTACTGCCTGCAGCAAATAGACTGATCTGTACCAAGTTTCATCCAGATAGCTCAAAAACTAAGAGACTAGTTTGCATAGAAACAGACTTTATAGGGTCGGAGATGTCTGCTTTCATGCGTTACACATTTCGTGACAAAATTATAATACTCTCTGCAAGGCTATAAAAATGTTATATGCTATTTATTTCTGATGTTCAATTTATTGTTAAACAATATCGGGGATAATTGACTGTTCCCAGTCGATAATATTAATGAAATAATTCAATGTGGGAAGCGGTACTCACTCATAATTGCAAGAGCAGCCCTTGTAGACTTGGCACCAGCTTTGTTAACAGCACGGCAAACGTATTCATCGGCATCCTCGCCAAACACGTCGTTAATATTGAGGAAGTGATTGTCACCCTCTGAATAGATGTGATAACGAGCTCCAGTTGTAATTTCGCGAGCTCCCTTGTACCAGGATATAACTGGGCGTGGTACGCCAGTAATTGTGCACGTGAATTGCGCATTGTGGTTCTGAATGCAGTTGGCATCGCGCATTGGCTTCACGATTATGGGAGGCGTAGCGGCCTTCGGATCGATGATCTTAACCGGCTGCGATGACGTCGACTCCTTGGATAGGCCGGCAATATTCTGAGCAAAAATGCGGAACTCGTACTGACGGCTCTCGATGAGATTGTGACAGTTGGCCTGATTGGGTAGGCAGATGATGGGATTAACCCGCTGCCAGGTGTCGCTACCGATTTCTCGTTTGTCAATCCAGTAGCCCTGGATGTGGGCACCGCCATCTGACTCAGGTTTGGTCCATTCCAAATGGACAAAGTCGCCGCCGACTTCCGTAATCTGTGGAATACCGGGTGGTGAAGGCGGATCGATGGGTGCCTTGGCACGGATCGGATTCAAGCCCTCCAGCGGCATTCCCATTCCGTTCTCGTTGACAGCCATAACCCGGAAGATATACTCCTGATTCTCGATTAGTCCCTGAACATTGAAAGATGTGTCCTTGCAGCTGCTGGATACTGTGATCCAGTGGGGTGAAGATATGTCCTTGCGTTCCACCACATAGTGTGTGATCTTCAAGCCACCATCGTAGGATGGCGGACGCCAGGTCAACGTGCACGAGTGCTTGTTGATGTGGGAAATTCCCATTGGTCCGGTGGGCATCGACGGCAGTCCCGTGATGTAGACGACAAACTGTCCAACCGCAGAGCCCGAATCATTAGTAAACTCTATTTGATAATTTCCTGCGTCATTTTTAACAATGTCGCGAATAAATATGGCCACATAATCATCAAATACATTGAATCTGAAGTGTGATTCGTCTAGGTTCTCGATGTTCTCGTTATTCCTGGTGATTTTGACGGACAGCGGCTGATCGCCGGAATAGTAGACCTTGATCTTGGTATTATCACCCTCGGGCAGATAGAGCTCGCTGGGACAGCGGTTGATGATGGGCGGGGAGCCGACCTTGAGGTATCCCGATGTGTGCACAAAGCCCAGGGAGTTGATGGCCTCACATGTGTAATCGCCATCGTCGCCGGACTGCACGTTCGATATGTGAAGTCGGAAAACTCCGTCCTTGCTGTCGCAGGTGAAACGTCCACTTCCCATTTGGATTTCCTTGCCGTTTCGCAGCCATCTGGCCGTGGGGCTGGGCTTACCCGATGCCGCACATTGCAGGGTGAAGTCTTTGCCACAGGGTGCAACCCTGTTCTGTAGTCTTGTAATCCAATCCGGTTTTTCGCCGCCCAGTACTTCACAGACCTTAATGGGCATGGTGCATAGACTGGGCTCTGAACGTCCCGCCGCATTCACGGCAAATATGCGGAACTCGTAGTCACCCATCTCAATGAGATTGATGACCGTGAATTCGGTGTCAAGCACATTATAATCGTTGCATTTAACCCACACGGCGCCGCCAATATCGCGTCTTTCGATTATGTAACCCGTGATGCGAGATCCTCCGTCACTAACCGGCTTTTCCCACTTCAGATCCACGTAGTTTTTGCCCACCTTGGTGACTTGTGGGGTGCCTGGCGGAGAGGGAACATTGAATTTTCCCTTCAGTTTGAATCTAAGGGATGGTGGCGATGGTTTGCTGAATCCAGCCGCGTTCTTTGCCTTAATGCGGAACTCATACTCGCTGCCATTCGTCAGATTATATAGCTGATACTTGGAGTCCTTAATCAAATATTCATAAGTATTCCACGAGGAATCGTTGACAATGTCTCTGTACTCTATTTGATAGCCCTGAATACGAGAACCGCCATCGCTGGCAGGACGTGTCCATATCAAAGTAACGTTACCAGAGTCCCAATCAATTACCTTGGGCTGACCGGGCTCGTCGGGAACCGTGAACTGATGCTTGGCCGTAACAGGCTCCGCCAAATCGAGAGGATCCGACAAACCGTACTGGTTCTCCGCGCGCACACGGAAGTTGTACTTGTGATTGGGCTCCAGGCCCATCACATCGTAGTGGGTATTACGCACAAAGCTACTGACCTTAACCCACGTGCCGCTATTGTCCAGCTTCTCAACCACAAAGTTGGTGATCGGGGAGCCGCCGTCGTCGAGCGGCGTCTTCCATGCCAGCGTGCATGTGTCCGGAGTAATGTCGTAGGCGTTCAATGGTCCCTGTGGAGGACCAGGTCTGTCCACGACAGTTACGTGGCAGGATGCCGTGTCGGAGCCCTTGACATTAGTCAAGGTGATCGCATACGAGCCAGTTTCCGAGCGTTTAGCACACTTGTTGGTGTAGACCGAGCTGTAATCGTCGGTTTCGAAGCGAATGCGTTCGTCCGGCGCCACTTCGAGTCCGTTGATGTTCCAGGCTGCAGTGGGTCGTGGATTTGCGTGATAGGGCACCGTGATGTGGAACTCTTCACCGGCAATCACGGTCATGTCACGTATGGACAAGTCTGAAGTTATTTTAGGCACATGTGGCGGGCGACGGCAATAGATCAAGTCGCTTGAAGCACTGTAAGGTGATTGTCCCGCTGCATTTACGGCCGCCACGCGGAATTCATACTCCGCATTCTCAATCAAGTTGGGGATCTTGCAGTTTAGATCGGGACACAGAGTGTGAATTCCCTTGGTCCACTTGTCTTCGCTCAGCATACGCTTTTCGATCACGTAGCCCGTAATAGGGGAGCCTCCATCGTGCTTGGGCTTCGTCCAGGCAATCGTTATGCTGTCCTCCGTTGAGTCAATGCCTCGAGGTATGCCTGGTGCATTGGGCACGTCGAATGGATGACGCGCACGTATGGGCTCCGACGTGCAGACTGGATCTGATTGCCCGTACTTATTCTCGGCAATAACACGGAACTCGTATTCCTTGTTAATCGTTAAGTTGCGCACACGCATAAATGGAACCGTGCAGTAACTGCTGACCTTGGTCCATGTCGAGGAGCGTGCTTCCTTCTTCTCGATAATGTAGTTTTGAACTGGTGAACCGCCATCATCGCGGGGTGGATTCCAATATAGGGTCAAGGAATCACCAGCAAATTCGTCGGCACGCAAGTTATTTACTGGTCCTGGTCGGTCCAGAACCTTGACATTAATTGTGGCGGTATCGAAGCCATGTGGATTCTTTAGCTGCAAGCGATATTGACCGGAGTCCGATCGCTTAGAGTTCTTCACCACAAACGAAGCGGCTTCGTCCGTTAAATGCTGATGAACACGCTGATTGTCGTCGTCCAGGACCGTATCATTGGAGTACCAGAAGGCGCTTGGTTTCGGGAAAGCCACATAGGGCACGTGGATGCTGAAATCATCCCCAGCACGACAAATGATGTCGCGCACACCTCCCAAATCCATGCAGGGTTTATTTGGCTGCTCCTCAATCGTGATGGGCTGCGAGGGCTTCGACGGATCGGAGCGTCCCACGTCGTTTTCGGCAATAATGCGGAATGAGTATTCCTCGCGTTCCTTTAGATTTGGCACTGTAAAGACGGTTCCACTGATGGGTATGTCGTTGACGGGACGCCAGTCCTTGGAATTCTTTGGACGAACCTCGACGTAGTATCCCTTGATTTTGGACTTGCCATCGTTGCGCGGCGGACGCCACGAGAGTGTCACACTGTCTCTGGTGATGCGATCGGGCTTTGGTGGCTCTGGTGGATCGGGACGATAGCGCTGCAGCTCGGCCGTAATTGCGTCAGAGGGCTTCGATGGTTTTCCGGGTCCTGCCTCATTTACGGCTATAACACGGAACTCGTAACGACCGCCATCACGGAGATCGGGCACTGTGTAACTTGTGTTTGGTGTGGGGTAGTTATTGCACTTAATCCATTCTCCACCGCGTTCCCTGCGCTCTACAATGTAGCCAGAAATGGGCTTACCACCACAATAATCTGGCGGATGCCATTCCAAGGATGCTGAGTTCGGAGTGTAAGCTACGACTTGAGGCTTAGTAGGCTCGCCTGGGGGATCAAATGGTGACTTTGCAACAACGGGTTTGCCATCCAAGGGTTCCGAAACTCCATGGATGTTCTCAGCCCTCACACGGAAAACATATTTCTTGCCCTCCGTCAGTCCCTTGACCGTGTAATTTGTTTTGGGACAATAGCCCGGCACGGGTTTCCAGTCGTCCACACCAAATTCACTGAACTCTATGATGTAGCCGGAGATTTCGCTGCCGCCATCATCCTTGGGTGGATGCCACTGAAGGGAAATGTGATCAGGAGCGGTTTCCGTGTAGGTCAACGGTCCTTCCGGCGGCGACGGTTTGTCCACCACAATTATCTCAATATCAGCTGAGTCCTTGCCGAACTCGTTCTTCGCACTAACTGTATAGACGCCCGAGTCTTCCCTCGTGGAATCGTCAATGCGGAAAATGGTGCGCTCGGAATTTGTATCGTAGGAAACCTTTTTGGTTTCGGGCAATCTAGTGTCGCCGCGCTTCCATTCGATCGTCGGTGTCGGCGCACCTGTAATGGGTATATTCACATTAACTGGCTCTCCGGCACGCACCTTAATCCTTCTGCCCACCAAGCCGTCCAAATAAAGCCGCGGCTTCTCGCGCATGGGACGCGCAATAAGGGTGGACGATGGTTCGGAGGGTTTACCGTTGCCGGCGGCATTAACCGCGGAAATTCTGTATTGGTATTGATGATTGGCCGAAACCCGATCGTCATTGTATTCGGTGGTTGGCACCGGCTCGCCATTGATCTTGATCCAGCGACCGGTGTTGACATCGCGTCGCTCAATATCGTAGCCGAGTATTTGGGAGCCACCATTGCTAATGGGTTGCTTCCACTTAATAGTGATGTGGTCCTTATCGCTGTCTGACAATTCGGGTTTACCCGGTACACCGGGCACGGTGTACTGATTCTTAGCAACCACTGGCTGCTCCGAAGTCAAGGGATCGGAGCGTCCTTGCAGGTTTTCGGCCATCACACGGAACTCGTATTTGGTGCCCTCGAGTAGTCTAGGAACCACGGCATGGTTATATTTGGCATTCACATAGGTAACGGCTGGCACCCAGCCACCTCCATGTGTCAAGTCTCGCTTCTCAATCACATAGGCTGATATTTCCGAGCCTCCATTGTCCTTGGGCGGTTTCCATGAAATCGTCACGGAATTGGCTGTAATCTCTTCGTACTCCAATGGTCCTTCTGGTACTCCGGGACGATCGAGTACAATTAATTCAAAGCTGCCTTCGTCAATGCCGGAATCATTGCGCAATAACAAATGATAAGCACCCGAGTCCGAGCGTTGACAATTGACAGTGTGCACAACCGTGTGGTGTCCAATTGAGGTTATGGTCGAACGTTCGTTGGATTTCAGTGTGTTATTCTTGTGCGTCCAAATCGCCTCGGGCGCTGGCTCGCCAATGAAATCAATGTCGACATGGAATATAAGTCCAGCCTTAATGCGCACCTCGTGCATTGGGGTGATGATCTTTGGTGCCAAATAACGCGGCTTGGCCATTATCATATCGGACGGCTCCGAAGGCTCTGACTGTCCAGCCTGGTTGACTGCAATGACTCGGAACTCGTATTCCTGTCCCTCCACCAGTTCGGGAACAACTGCATTAGTTGTATTGGGAGGTACATGCACCACATTTATCCAGTAGGGACTTCCCTTCTGTTTCTTCTGTATAATGTACTCGCTGAGTGGAGCACCGCCGTCGGATTTGGGTGCCGCCCACTGAAGATCAACGTGATCGCGATCCCAGTCGGTGACAACTGGTTTACCCGGAGCATCCGGTTCGTCAAACTCGTTCTTCGCAATTATGCTCTTGGCGGCCTCCAACGGCTCGGATTCCCCAATGGCATTAACGGCCTTGACACGGAACAGATATTCCTTGTTGTGAACTAGTCGAATCACATCGTGAACTGGATGTGTGCTCATGCCAGCATCTGACCAAGTGCCGCGAGACAAGTCCATCTTCTCGATTATGTAGTGGAGTATGGGAGAGCCACCATCGTCGTCCGGCACGTGCCAGGTCAGGTGGCAACCGTCCCTGGTTATTTTCGATATGTCCAGCGGACCCTTTGGCATCGATGGACGGTCGAGAACTGTTGCATGCGCCGACGCATCGAAGGAACCATGCTCGTTCTTTAGTATGAGAGTGTAGCGACCCTCGTCGCTCCTAAGAGCCGAGGGTATCTCGAAGGTCAGCTCGTTCTGGAACAAATGCGACTCGCTGCGCGCCCCACTTGAAGGAATCTCCTTGCCATTGTATAGCCACTTGATGCTCGGCTTGGGAGATGCCTCGATGGGCAGGGTCCATCCCAATCTTTTTCCCGCGTGCACGGTGATATCGTTCAACAGCGACTTGTCGAAGTACGGCGCCAGGAAGCGAGGCTTGCAGACAATGGTGGCCGAAGGATCGGATGGATCACTGGGACCACCGCGGTTGACGGCAACAACGCGGAACTCGTACTCCCCACCGTCCGTCAGGTCGGGTATGTGAGCCTTCAGTTCGTTACCCGGCACAACGGCTGCGTTTTCCCATTGCCCGAACTTGGGTCTCTTCTCAATGATGTAAGAACTGATTGGTGCGCCTCCGTCACGCTTCGGCGCCGCCCACTCCAGATCTACAAAGTTCTTACCCCAATCAACAGCTTGGGGTTGACCTGGCTTATCGGGATGCGAGAACGGATCCTTGGCGGTAATTGCCTGTGAAGTCGTCAGCGGCTGCGATTGTCCCAGCTTATTGACAGCCCTCACTCGGAAGTTGTAGTCGTGGTTCTCGATCAGATTGTCCGCACGTATTTCAGTGCCCGCACACTCGCCCACTGGCACCCAGCGCATGGCTTCGTTGTCCATCTTCTCCACCACATAGTGGGTTATCTCGGATCCACCATCGTCTCTGGGTGGTCGCCAGCGTAGAGTTATGGAGTTCTTGGTTACCTCGTCGCCTCGAAGTGGACCTTCTGGTACAGTGGGCACATCTAAAACAGTTACCTTCACCGTATGTTTGTCCACACCGTTGACATTGCGGGCCAGTAGTGTGTACATTCCCGTGTCTGCCCGCTTTGCGTCGAGAATACGCAGCTTGGTGCGATCGTCAAAGTTTGAGATCTTGACGCGATCTGTATTTATGACCATGTTATCCTCATGGGTCCACTCCTTGCTGGGATGTGGCTCGCCAATAACCGGTACATCAAATTCAACGACATTTCCAGCCCGAACCTTAATGTCGGACATGAAATTTCTGTCAATCTTGGGCGCCAAGTTCTTTGCGCGTGCCAGATGCGGCTCAGTTGCATCGCTGGGAATACCGGGACCAGCCTTATTGACGGCCCTCACACGGAACTCGTACTTCACTCCTTCAATCAAGTCTGGCACATGTCCGCTGGTCACGTCGCCTTCGATCTCGACACACTTCTCCCAGTCCGGTGAGTACTTATCACGCTTCTCAATCACGTAGCCGCTGATTGGAGAGCCACCGTCACTTTCTGGCCTGGTCCACTCCAAGTCCACGAAGTCCTTGTCAAAGTCTTTGATAGATGGAGTGCCAGGTTTGGTGGGTTCGTCGTAGGGATTTTTGGCTTCCGTTGCATGGGGAGTTGTCAGTGGATCAGAAGTTCCCTGGCGATTCTTGGCACGCACACGGAACTTGTACTTATGTCCTGGTGTTAGGCCCTTGACTTGGAGACTTGTTGTGGGTCCGTCTGTCTCGCCAGCCGGTACCCAACGTCCCGTTGCCTCGTCCAGCTTCTCCACGACATAACTATCAATGGGTTGACCACCGTCATCGTCGGGCGGACTCCATTTGAGCGTGCAGCCGTTGGCATGGACGTCCTCGACCTTGAGCGGTCCATTTGGCGGCGAAGGCTTATCGATAACAATTACCTTAACATCAGCACTGTCCTCACCGTTAGCATTCTCGGCGTGCACGGTGTAGAGGCCTGAATCGGCACGGGTCGCATTAGTTACCTTCAATTTGGTGTTGTAGTCTACATGTGTGACCTTTACATTATCTCTCGTATAGAGCTCCTTTTTCTTCAGCAGCCACTTGGTCTTTGGCGCCGGCTCTCCAGAAACCTTGCAATCAAACACAAAGGCTTGGCCGGCCTTGATGCGAACCTCAATTAAATTGGACCGATCAATTACTGGCGGCTTGTTGCGAGACTTGGCTGTGATTGGAGGTGTCGCATCGGACGGCTCGCCAGGTCCGGCAGCATTAATAGCGCTAACACGGAACTCGTAAGCTTGTCCCTCTGTCAGATCCGGTACAGTAGCCTTGCATTCATCCGCCGGAACTTCCAGAGCCTTCTCCCATTGTCCATACTTGTCCTTCTTCTCCACAAGGTATCCCACAATTGGAGATCCACCATCGTTGAGTGGCGGAGTCCAGGCCAAAGCAATGTGGTCCTTATCCCAATCTGTGGCCCTGAGATTCTCAGGTTTACCTGGCTCGTCGAATGGATTTTTGGCAATAATTGATTCCTCACCAACTAATGGGGCCGATTCACCCTCCGAATTTACAGCCGACACTCGGAATTTGTATTCGTTGCCAGGTGTCAGACCTGTAACCTCAGCCTGAGGCTCCGAGGAACGAGCACATGGCATCCAGTTACCAGTTTCGGGATCCAACTTGTCTATTTGGAAGTACTCAATGGGAGTGCCACCGTCATCGCTGGGACGCTTCCACTTCAGATGGCATCCTTCCTTGTGCACATCTGAAATCTGCAGTGGTCCATTGGGTGGCGTAGGCTTATCCGTAATATTTACGTTGATGAGGACACTGTCCTTTCCGGAGCTATTGGTGGCTGTGACCAAATATTCTCCAGAGTCAGCGCGCTGTGTGGGACGAATCACCAACTTTGTATAATAGTCTGGTGTTTCGATGGTTGTATTCTTTCCAGATTGCAGTGGATAGTTTGAGAATTTCCATTCTACTTTAGGCGCTGGTTCGCCGGTGATATTAGCGTCCAACTTAAGAGCAGTTCCCGCCGATATCGTTACGTCCCTCAGGTTTCTTCTGTCTATTTTTGGAGCCAGATAGCGAGGCTTGGCAATAAATGTCTTGCTCGCGTCTGATGGCTCTGATTGGCCACCCTTGTTCAGGGCAATTATACGGAATTGATACTCATTTCCCTCAATAAGTCCATTGACTGTAGCCACAGGTGTCGGCGAGTCGGTTTCTAGAGCCTTTTCCCACAGCGGACTATATTTGTCCTTTACTTCAATAATGTAACCAGTTATGGGAGAGCCTCCGTCGCTGGCAGGTTCTGGCCATGCAAGTTCCACTTTGTTCGCGGTCCAATCTGTAGGTTCCGGAGCTCCTGGTTTCGAGGGTGCAGCTAAAAACAAATATAAGTATTTATTATTAAATTTACGGAAATCATATATAACCGTAAATTACGTTTTACACATAAGTTAATTAACAAACTAAAAGTGGTTCCGCTTAATAATTTAAAAATACACTCGGTTGTATTTATATATATATATATATATGATAAATATGATACTTACTGAATGGATCTTTAGCGATAATGGAACCTAATGTCTCCAATGGCTCAGATTCGCCCTCTTTGTTTACAGCCTTCACACGGAACTTGTACTCATGACCAGGAATCAGGCCATCAACAGTCATTTCTGGTACATCGCTCTTACCAACCGGTATCCATATTCCAGTATCGGGATCGAACTTTTCAACCAAATAGGAATCAATTGGTTCGCCACCGTCGTCCTTTGGTTTCTTCCACTTTAGTTTACAGCCGTCCTTGTGTATATCTGATACTTCCAGAGGGCCTTCGGGCTTACCGGGCTTGGCTGTTGTTAATATTTAATATAAATCATCAATTACATAAATACCTATTACATTCGTAAAACACTTACTTATGATATTAATTTGGAATTCTACTTGATCTTGGCCGTACAAATTGTGAGCTGCAATTTTATAGAGTCCAGTATCCTTCCGTTCTGGATTATTGTTAATATATTTGGTATTGTAGGGCACGTTTTCAATATGGCTGACAGATGTGGGATAAACGGTCTTGCCGTTTTGGGTCCAACTAATTTCGGGAGCTGGTTCGCCACTCACATTAATATCCAAAAATATTGGTTCACCAGCCTTAACATTATATGTGCGTATATTACGGCGATCGATTTTGGGAGCGACTGTTGAAATATATTGGTAAAAACGTGACAATTATAATAACATTGCAAGTTATATAGAAATATTTAAAACAGGTATAATGAGGATTATTTCTATACTCTGTGGGAAATATTCAGTTTGTTAAAAGTATGTAGCAGGCAGAAGGAAGCGTCACCCACACCGCAAAGAATATATATTGTTGATCGGCATCAATATCCCGTCTGTTTGTCTGTTTATGTTTTAAAGCAAAAGTAAAGTAAAGTTACTTACGCTTTCTTGGCTTTGTGATAACCGATCTGCTCGCATCGGAGGGTTCTCCGGGACCAGCGGCATTAATTGCCTTGACTCGGAACTCGTACTCGCAGTTCTCGTCCAAGTTAGGCACTGTGGCCTTGCATTCCTCCCCAAGTGCGGGTGTAGGTATTTCAGTACCCTTGATCCATTTGTCTGTGCCTTTTTCACGCTTCTCCACAACATAGCCTGTTATGGGAGAACCGCCGTCATTCAAAGGAGGTCGCCAGACCAGATCTACACGATCCTTGTCCCAGTCAACTGGCTCCGGAGTGCCGGGCTTGCCGGGCTCATCGAACGGATTTTTGGCGATTATCGACTGCTCGCCGGTTAATGGTTCCGATTCACCCTCAGTGTTTACGGCCAGCACTCTGAACTTGTACTCGTGACCCGGCTCGAGGTTGTTTAGTTCGGCGAAGGGTTCCTTAAAGCGACCAGATGGCAGCCAGCGTCCCGTTTCCACGTCCAGTTTCTCCACCACATAATGTTCAATGGGCAGGCCGCCGTCATCCAGGGGTGGATTCCACTTCAGCTTACATCCCTCCTTATGGACGTCAGTGACACGCAGCGGACCTTCTGGCGGAGCCGGCTTGTCCAGCACGGTCACCTCAAAGGACGCCTCGTCGTGGCCGGACTCATTCTCGGCCTTGAGCGTGTATTTGCCGGTGTGCGATCTCTTGGCAAATGGTACTGCCAATTTCGTGCGATGCGCCTCCATGTCAATGTTGTATTCATCGTCTTCGATGCGTGCCTTGTTATGGAACCAGGTCTTGGTGGGAGTCGGCTCGCCAGAGACTTTAATGTCATAGCGAATGTGCTGACCTGCCTTGATCGTGATGTCTTTGATATTGGTCCTGTCGATCTTCGGCGCTGCAAATCGGTCCTTAGCTGTCATTTGGTCCGACGGCTCAGACGGCTTGCTCTGACCGGCCTTGTTGACGGCCTTGACCCGGAACTGATACTTGGTACCTTCGATCAAGTCATTTACACGTGCCTTGCAATCTGGCGTATTTGTCTCCAACACCTTTTGCCACTTGCCGCTATTGTCCTTCTTTTCAATAATATATCCCGTGATGGGAGCACCTCCATCGTCTTCGGGCTCGCGCCACTTAAGGTCGGCATGATTGGCCGACCAGTCGGTGATCTGAGGTTTACCTGGTGTGTTCGCCGCATCGTAGGGATTCTTGGCAGTTATGGGCGTGTCTGTGGTCAATGGTTCCGATTCTCCCTCACTGTTGACGGCCTTGACGCGGAACAAGTATTCCTTGCCCTCTGTCAGACCTGTGACATCGGCTTCTGGTGACTTAGTGGTCAGAACTGGCACCCATCGACCTGTTTCCGTGTCCATGCGTTCCACAACATAATGTTCAATGGGCTCGCCACCATCGTCCTCTGGTTTCTCCCACTTCAAATGCACACCCTCGGCGGTAACTTCGGAAACGGCCAGCGGACCTTTGGGTTTGCTCGGCTTGCATAAAACTTCGAGCTCCACTTCCACTGTGTCCGTACCCGAATCATTCTTAGCTGTCACGGTGTAGATGCCCTTGTCGGCTCGCCTTACCTTTGGCATTATGAACGTGGTCTTGTATTCCTCATTCTCAATTTTGATCTTGTCGCTGGTCTTGAGCTCCTCCCCATTGTAGGTCCAGGTGATTTTCGCTGGTGGTTCCGCCTTAACGGCCGCATCCATATGCAGCATTTGACCACTTCGCATGATTTTCTTCTGTAGATTCTTGCGGTCAATGTGGGGCTTCAGGAAGCGAGGTTTCGCCACAACGGATTTTGACACATCGCTGGGCTCGCTGGGACCTGCTTTATTGACAGCGACTACACGGAACTCGTATTCGTGTCCCTCCTCCACGCCGGTAACAGTTCCCTTAGTCTTATCGCCGGGAACGGTGGCAGCATCCACCCACGCCCTTCCCGACTTGTCGCGCATTTGAATAATGTACTTCTGAATTGGAGCACCTCCGTCGTTTTTGGGTGGATCCCAGGCCAAGTCAACAAAGTCCTTATCCCAGTTGGTAGGCTCGGGACGACCGGGTTTGTCGGGTTCATCGAATGGATTCTTGGCAATAATTGGCTTATCGGTTTCCAAGTCCTCGGATTCACCCTCCTTGTTGACAGCTCGAACGCGGAATTTATAGGGTTTACCTTCGTGCAAGCCAATTACCTTGGCCTCTGGCTCGGAGCTCTTGCCACATGGTAGCCATTGGCCAGTGTGGGGATCGAGTTTCTCAATTTCATAATAGTCAATTGGTGCACCACCATCATCATCGGGTTTCTTCCACTTTAGCTTACAGCCGTGCTTCGTTATGTCATTTACCTCTAATGGTCCATTAGGTTTGCCCGGCTTACCCAACACGGTAACATCCAGCTCGGCAATATCCTCACCCACTTCGTTAGTGGCCTTGATCGTGTATTTGCCACTCTGTGGACGCTTGGCTCGCATGACAAAGAACTTCGTATTGTAGTCAACATTGTCGATCTTAATACTCTCCTCGTCACTGACCACTGGCAATCCATCGAATAACCACTCCACTTTCGGAGCTGGCTCACCCTTGATATTGATGTCCAAGCTGATCGATAAGCCTGCTTTCACAACAACGGGCTTCAGATTAGTACGGTCAATATGTGGCTTGACTGTTTCAAAAATACAAAGAAAATACACTCTTATTAACTGCGAAACCGAAAACTATTAATTGAATTTTAAGTAGTCTTATATAATATTATATTATTATTTATATTAGAAATAAATTTAAATATATATTAAGAACTTACGGAATCTCGGTTTAGCAGTATGCCAATTAGTTTGCTCCGATGGCTCGGAGGGTCCAGCTTTGTTAACAGCACGAACACGGAACTTGTACTGTTGACCTTCCTCCAATTTTTTGACGACGCCTTTGCAAATGGGACCATCGGTTTCCGCGGCTTTGACAAACTCGCCGGAATCCTTATCCATAACTTCAATAATGTAGTTTGTAATTGGAGAGCCTCCATCTCGGATGGGTGGCTCCCATTTCAATTTAACATGATGTTCATCCCAATCATCTAACTCTGGCAATCCAGGCGGTGCAGATATATCAAATGGATTCTTAGCAGTAATCGCTGATTCAGTTTCAAGTGGTTCCGATTCGCCTTCTTCATTCACGGCCTTGACTCTGAATTGATAACGATGATTTGGATCAAGGCCCTTCACATCGATTTCTGTTTTCTCGGGATCAACAGATCCAGCTGGCACCCATTTGCCAGTTGCTGTATCCATTTTTTCGACAACATATCCAGTAATGGGAACACCTCCATTGTCTTTTGGCTTTTTCCATTTCAGTTTGCAGCCCTCCTTATGAATGTCGGTTACCTCCAGAGGTCCTTCTGGCTTCGATGGTTTATCTAATATAATTACTTCCACTTCAGCTTCGTCAACGCCATTTATATTCTCAGCCCGCAACTTATAGACTCCACTCTCTTTGCGAGATGGGTCTAATAGTGTAAGCTTCGTATTATAGTCTTCGTTATCCAGCCGCGCTTGTCCACTGGGTGTAATTTCCTTCTCCTTGAAGAACCAAGTTAGAGTAGGTGCCGGTTCTCCCTTGACATCAACGTCAAATTTAACCGTCTGGCCTGCTCGCACCTTAACGGGCTTCATTTTGTCACGATTGATAGTTGGCTTGACTAAATAAATTTTTTATTAATTATTAAAAATATATAGGTGAGTATAGAGTTTTGAATATTTTTCAGGAACACATTGAAATTTCACAGAGCATGAAATAAAAGAAAATGGCTTGGCTTAACATAAAACATAAGCGTTTCTGCATTTAAGAAAATAAAATAAAAGTAATTATTATTGTGAATTTCGTAAAATGCATTAATAGATTACGAAGCTTTAATTATTTTCATATAAGACTTGGATTTCTTACGATTTCTTGGCTTGGCCAAATGTGGATCTGTTGCATCGCTTGGGTCACTGGGTCCGGCCTTATTAATGGCACGAACACGGAATTGATACTCGTTGCCCTCGGTGAGGCCATCAACTGTTGCCTCCGGGATAGGTGTCTGTATATTTTGGTAGCAAACATTTAATTAATTTTCTTGATATTTGTGTAGTTGCTTATTCATGAACAGTCTGCTTCAGTGGTGCTCTGCTTGGACCACGCTTGGTACCATTTTGGGTACACAGAAATTTTGGGTAACATAAAATACTTACATTCGTGGTAAGAACTTCATCCCAGATGGGTGAGAACTTGTCCTTCTTTTCAATAATGTAACCCGTGATAGGAGCACCGCCATCGTCCTTTGGCGCCTCCCATTTAAGCTTAACCATATGCTCATTGTAATCATCGATCTTGGGAGTACCTGGCTTGCTGGCAGCATCATATGGATTCTTGGCTATTATGCTGCCATCGGTCTCCAGAGGTTCCGATTCTCCTTCCTCATTGATGGCCTTAACCCGAAACTGATACTCATGGCCTTCCTGAAGACCCTTGACATCAAATTCGGTATCATTGCCTGAGGTTCGACCGACAGGTACCCATCGACCTTGTTTCTTATCGAATTTCTCGACTTGATACGCCGTTATGGGCTTGCCTCCATCATCTTCTGGCTTCTTCCACTTTAGCTTACAGCTATCCTTGGTTATATCGTTGACAGTTAAGGGACCCTTGGGTTTTCCAGGTGGTCCCAAAACGTTCACCTCAACCGTTGCTTCATCGAATCCATGCTCATTCTCAGCCCTAATTTTGTAGGTGCCAGTATGCTTTCTCACAGCATCTATTATCGCAATTTTCGTATTGTGCGGTATATTTTTAATCTCTGCATTGCTTGGCAGTTCATCCGGCTTCAGCTCAATGTCGTTTTGATACCATTGAACTGTCGGTACCGGCTCGCCCCGAATGTTCACGTCGTACTTAATTGGCTTTCCGGCGCGTATTAACAGAGGCTTTAAGTTCGTTCTGTCAATGCGAGGCTTCACTGCAGTTTTCAAAGTTATACAAACAAATATTAAAGATATTGCAATTATGACCGATCTTATCTATATAGTATTTCTTTTTCTTCTTATTAAAATAAATCCCAAAGTGCAAGCAAATATTTTCTGTGGCGAGAAAGTTGATCAACTTGATATACTGTAATCCGTTTATCAAATTTAATGACTAGCCTTTATGTGGTGTATCTTACGGAAAGCGGAAGCATTTATGTACTTATTATTGGATTTACTGAAATACTCACATTTCTTATACTTGACGATTTGTGGCACACTTGCATCTGAAGGTGGCGATAGACCAGCTTTGTTGACTGCAATCACGCGGAACTCATATTCTCCATATTCCTGAAGACCCGCCACAGTGGCTTCCAGTTGATCGCCTGGAATTTCGATAGCCTTCTCCCATTCTGGCTTATTTTTATCCTTCTTCTCAATGATATACTTTTGTATGGGAGCACCGCCATCGTTATTTGGTGGTGTCCACTTAAGTTTCACACTCTGATTGTCATAATCAATGACCTCAGGAGTTCCTGGCTTATTGGGCTCATCGAAGGGATCCTTAGCGACAACTCCAACGAGTGTAGTCAGTGGCTCGGATTCGCCCTCCTCATTTACCGCTGATACACGGAACATATACTCAGATCCCGGATTCAGGCCAGTTACATCAAAGCTGGGTGGTTCCTTTTCACCTGGCGATCGTCCTACTCTGACCCATTTGCCAGTCGCCGTATCCATTTTTTCAACCACATACTCCTTGATTGGCACTCCACCATCGTCGTCGGGTTTCTTCCACTGGAGTTTGCATCCCGTGGCGGTAACGTCGCTGACAGAGAGAGGTCCTTTCGGAGAGCTGGGTTTACCCAAAACTACCAATTCCACAGTCTCCTTGTCCACACCGTTGCGATTTTCAGCCTTCAGTGTATAGAATCCACTGTCTTTGCGCTTAGCATTTGTTATCACAAAGTCCGTGTGATAGTCGACTTTCTCGACACTGATACGATCTCCAGTCGTTAGAGGAATATCATCACGCCAGCTCCAGTGTAATTCAGGTACAGGCTCTCCGGTAACGTCCACCGACCACTTGTGAGTTCGTCCACTTTTGATCGTGACTCGCTTGAATGTGGACCTGTCAATTTGTGGCTTGACTATTGGTTCAGAGACGATAAGAAGTGGGTGAGAAGTCCATAAATAATTTCAGTTTTAGTCAAATTCCAATGAGAAAACAAATAATATTTTCTTACGTACTTATTAAAAGCATTGGCAGTATTAAAGCTGATGCGATTTTCTGTGAAATGAATTAAATAAGCCCAATCTCTGAGCTCTAAGCGATAAACCGACGAGCATTCCATTAAATAATTATGTTGGAATTGGAATCAATATTGCTATTTACTTCATTACAAATTTGCCGTTTTTTACAAAAAAATTTAATGTAAATCGATGGAATGAGACAACAAATAATACTTTCTAACGTACTTATTAGAAGCGTTGATAGTGTTATTTCTATGATGATGATGATGCTGTTTTCTGTAAAATGAATTAATCAAGCCCAAGCCTTAACCTATAAGCAGGGAAGTGTGGTATTAAACAATTATGTCATAAACAATATTGTTTAAAATGCATAGTTTAATTAAAATCATATCAAATGACCCTTTTTTTTACGAATTAATGTGAAACGAGAGGAGATTGATAATTTTCTTGACATCACAACCATTTTTTATCATTATCATGTCGTTCAGCAGCTATTGATTACTGATTCATTACAAGTAAAGAAGCGATTAATGAGCAAATTTAATGCTTAATACCCCCACAATAAAAAAAGCATTGCTTATCGATATCAGTTAAGATCGTCATGATAGATACGCGACTAAATTTTCCAGACATTTAAAAGACAGTGCGGATACAAAGATGCGATTGTAGTATTTTCATAATATTGAGATTTGCATTGCGTGGATATGTTAAGCCAGAGCCACTTAAATTAAATGTGTTAGCTGGATAATTATGCAGATACTTACGGTTTTTATGCTTGCACAAATGATTGTCCGTGGGCTGGGATGGCTCCGAGGGTCCGGCCTTATTGACGGCGCGCACACGGAACTGATAGACCATTTTCTCTTTAAGGCCCTCGACCTTGCACTCGGGACTGGGATCCTCCGTCTTGGCCACTTCAGTCCAGGCGGGAGAGAATTTGTCCTTCATTTCAACAACATAATGGGTAATGGGTCGTCCTCCGTCAGAGGGAGGTCTCTTCCACTTCAGCACCACCATCTTATTGTCATAGTCGTCAATGACCGGCTGACTGGGCGGACTTGGCGGATCGTATGGATTCTTAGCCAGTATTGCGTCCGTTGTCTCCAACGGCTCCGATTCGCCTTCCTTGTTGATGGCTTTGACACGGAATTTGTATTTCTTGTTGGGCGTTAGGCCCTTGAAATCGAACGAGGTCTCGCCGGGTCCAACCTCCCCGGCTGGAATCCAGCGACCAGTCTCCTCGTCCATGCGTTCGAGGGCATAGCCGGTGATTTCGCAGCCGCCGTCGTCTTCGGGACGCCTCCACTTCATCTTGATGCGGTGGGCGCGTACTTCCTCCGGCTCGAAGGGACCGCCAGGTGCTAAGGGGCGATCCAGTACCACAACCTGTGCTTCAGACTCAATGGTGCCCGAACTGTTGGTCAACACCAACTTGTATTTGCCGGTGTCCTTGCGCACGGTCTTCTTGATGGTAATCGAGGAATTGCGTTCCAACTGTTCCAGGCAGACGCGCTGAGTGTCGAACTTGATCGGCTGCGTGTCCTTAAGCCACGAAGCTGTCGGTTCCGGTTCGCCGTCGTACTTGATGTCGAATCGCACAGTCTGACCCTTCTTCACAGTAATATTCTTAAGGCCATCGCCAACGAGGAAGGGCTTGACAAATCGGCACTTGGCAATAATGGCTTTGGTCTTGTCGCTAGGTTCGCCAGGTCCCGCCCGATTAACAGCACGGACTCGAAATTCGTACTGTTGGCCCTCTTTCAGATTGTCAACGGTTGCCGTTCTAGCATCTCCCGGCACTTCCTTGCCGGCCACCCAATCGTTGGAGAACTTCTCCTTATACTCGATAATGTATGCCGTAATGGGATCGCCTCCATCGCTATCTGGCGCCTCCCATTTGAGATCCGCGTGATCTTTATCCCAATCGGTGAGGTCAACGGCCTTCGGCTTGCCGGGCTCATCCCACGGATCTTTGGCGAGTATCGAGTTCTTGAAGGTGGCCGGATCCGAAGGACCAATTTTATTGACAGCACGCATACGGAATCTGTACTGTTTCTTTGGCACCAGGTCATCAATTTTCTTGAGACACGGCTCGCCTGGTAGAACCTCAGCGACAGGCTCCCAGCCTTGTTTCTTGCTCAGATCTTGTCGCTCGATCACGTATTTTAGGAGCGGACTGCCACCGTCGTCTGCGGGCGGCTTGAAATTCACGACACATGATGTCTGATAAACATCAGTGACATCCACGTCTTGAGGCGGTTGTGGCACGTCTTGGCAAATAATGTTCACATCCTTCGTATCCTCGCCCTGTCCATTCGATATTTTGATTTGATACGGTCCGGATAAGTCCCTTGCTGGTTTCTTAATTTTAAACGTAACCTTATCATCGGTTACCGCAACTTCGACGTCCTTGACGGGCAACGGTTTGCCGTCCTTAATTAATTTGGCCTCAACTGGAGTTTGTTTAGTGCCGCTTACTACAGTTACAAAGAGAGTATGAAACCGCTAATTGGTTGAACTAGAGAATTACTTACCTTTGAATGGCACTTCAATGATTACAGGGGCACTTATAGGGCCAGCAAACTCATCGGGGCAATCAATATTGGGCCTGCTCTCACCCTTACGCACAGAGAGCTTACACACTGAGTTCAGTTGTCCCGACTCACAGGTAATTTCGCCCGCATCTGACAGTTCTAGACTATTGAATACCAATTGATGTTTGCCACCGCCCAAATTTTTAATCTCAATACGATCATTTGACACTATCGGCTCTCCATTATACTTCCAATCACAAGGAGCTGTCTGATCCTGCAGCTCCACGTCCAATACTAGCTTCTCCCGCTCCACAGCATCAGTATCTTTGAGTTTCTTGTTGAAACGATTTTGATCTTGAATAATTTAGCAATATAGTATTATAATATATGTATATTAATATAGTGTTCAAATTATTACTCTCATTTTAGAAATTTGCTTTTGATAGTTATCAGAAATATTTTTAATTGAAGAACAACACAAAGACGGTTTTATGATTTTTAGGCTGAGGTTATTTTTTTCTGAATCGAGGGTATAGTATAATATACGTATTAACTTACAGTTTATTATAATTTCCGCGTCAGTCTGATCAGCATTTGTTGTACACTTGAACTGACCGGCATCAGTTACTTTGCAGTCTTTGATAACAAGCTTCCGTTTGCGACCATCCTTTATTATCTGGATACGTTTGTCAGGCTTGATTTCCTCATCATTTCTGAACCATTGAACATCGCCTTGGGCGTCGTCAATTTCACAAGCTAGCGTCACAGTATCCTTCTCAATGCATTGCTGTGATTTCAGGACCTTGACAAACTTGTATGGATATTCGACAACGTTAAGTGCGGTTTCTGTTTTATCAGGTTGCTTGTCCAATTGACATCTATATTTGCCCGTGTCCTCTAGCACAGACTCCTTAATAATCAGCTTTAGATTGCCATTAATATCCTTGGAGATCAAGAAGCGAGGATCATCAGACTCGATCTTCTTGTTATCCTTGAACCAAGACACATTCGCCATGCTGCTGCTGACTGCGCATTCCATGGTCGTTTCATGTCTAGTGAAACCTTCGGTTTTCTTTTTAAGCGGCTTTGTAAATGTATATGTGGGATCTGCCTCCTCGACATTGAGGAATGCGGTGCTTGAAACACCTCCGATCTCAATTGTGTATTTTCCAGTGTCCTCGACCTTGGGCGTTGTTATTATCAACTGGTATGTATCGTTCTCCTGCTTGAACTTAAATTTGCTGCCTGTAAACACCTCCTGTGATGGGCCCACCATTTTATAAAAGTATTCATTAATATATATATATTGTCACAAAACTAGCGATGTAAAGACACGTCGAAGCATTAAAGCATCGATTTGTATACTAAATTACATCATTATTAATTACATGTGGGTTTCTAAATTGAATACAAATACAATTTAAATTTTGTAATGCCATAAATGTAAATATGTATTTTTATCAAGGCTGCAAACTGATTCTGCACTGAATCTTTAAAATTATATAGCTCGAAGTCGAACGCTATTCGAACCACTTCCTAAAAAATATAAGTTTCAGTTTGGTATAGAAAAAATACTTCTATTTTTAATGCAAATATGCAAGTTATAATTTGAGTTTAGCTGTGTATTGTAAAACAATAATCTTAGAATATGAATTTCAAGTACTTAACAAATTAAGAAAATATGGAAAAGAATTGAGGAAATAAGTTATTTTTATATTAAATTGAACAAAAGCTCAAAGCAGCGTACCTTGATTTACATATATGTATATTTAATTTGTTATGTGAAAAGTTAAGAAAGTGTGTTTTATTGTTGTTGTATCAACTCAATTTAAAATTATCCCATCGATCGATTACATCACTCATTTGTACATAAGTAGTTTATTTAATTGTTTGTCAATACTTACATCCTTGCGGAATAGCCATTTTGGCTTGCAATTTGGTTTGCTGAATCGCGCCTCGAATACCACTTTCTTATCCTTTCCTTCCTTAGCGAACTGGTCGATCAGCGGACTAAGGAATGACTCCACCTTCTATGCTCATTCATTCAAGTTGTTGTTGTTGTTTTCAATCATTATTTTTTGGGTTTTTTATGCGTTGTCAAAAATGGGTAAAGATGTCAAACGACAGCAAATTTGATATACGATTACAAAGTGTTCATAAAGAATATAATATACTAGTACACATTAGTCTAGCAGATGTGTGCTACTATTATATGTTTATATGTAAATAGTAGGTACTGTTACCGGTTATTATGATTTGTCTTAAGTATGTATGCATGTACTTATTGCAAAAAAATATAAATGTATTAATATGTTAAAATACAAATCAAATCAAAAAACAATATTTCGATTGACATTTTGATTGAGATCCGGTTATACTCGTAGTAATAAGTACCTGTACCTATTTGATTGTCATATTTTTCAAATTTTAAGTAGTTGGCCATAAGAAGAAGATTGTAAAAGGTCTTTTAAGAATGGTCCAATCCTTACTATTGTTGGCCAGATGACAAATTTATGTTAAAATCAGTTAGCACAAATAGTTGTTAGTCAAAAATGATGATATCAATGTGCATACTTTTGGCAAGATCGATTCCATGAATTTCGAACGTGTCGTATATCAAATTCGAAATCAAATTAAAATATTTATTAACGGAAATTCCATTTCATTGAAAACCAACTAGCATATACATTATTACACACATGATTTAATGAGACAAAAATGTTAAATAAAACAAAATGCAAATGACCAAATGTCAAACATAAAATAATAGAAGAATTACAAGTAGTAGATAACTAATTTTTGTATTATCCGGAATGTTTAAAATTGTAATACTTGGAAATCTTGAAAATTTGATTTCACACTTATTTGGAGTTTTTAGCAAAAAAAAATGAAGATAAGTAAAAATACTGCAGTCGAGAGAGCTCGGCTTCAAAATACCCTGTGCTCGTGTATCCCATTATCGCGTGCGTAGAAAAGATATTTCGTATTATAGCCTTATTTGGCGTTATTTCCAATGGACACAGAGCATAAAAATCGATTGTACATCCAAAGTCGACAAAAAACAAGAAATATCTCCTTACTGGAAATTAATTAATTTACATATAATTTCGATTATTGAGTGTTCTTAATCTCTTGGGTTATACATAAGTATATAAAGGAAAGTATCTCAGATATTTAAGAGCGCACCTCCTCACGTCGAAATGGATGTAACGTCGGCCAATCGGGGATCAGCTCCGCCAGGGATGGCCTACGCGATGTTGGCGCCTGTATTGCACATTATACATTATAGTGATGAGATCATATAATACTTAATAATTCAACAACAATAATTGTTCTTGTTCAAGAAGAAGGCGAGTCAGCTGGAACTTATTCAACAACGCTCTCGAAACTGTCTGTATAAATAACCAGACTGAAAAGCGGCTATCCATTAACTACATATATAATGTTGACGCTAATGATTTCAGTGTATAAAATTAATAAATATTTTGATTGATTTAACGCGATAGTTAGGATTCTCAATGTACTTTAGAAAATTGTCAGCCAATTAAAGTAAAGGTAAGCATTTCCGATATGCTTATAATTCAATTGCGACCATGATAAAATAAAGGTGGTAAAAAAATATATATAAACCAGAAGGACAGGTTATCTCTTTTATCTCTCTATTAAAATGAATATTGTTCGTCACAAAATTGGATATCAGTAGTTTTGGGGCGTGAATATGCTTTCGTTACTAGATTTCTACCTCGTGTATAGGTCTTTTTTGGGGATATGTCATTCAGTTGCCTTAAACTATATTTCCCTTTAATTGATAGTATCTGTTTATTATTTATCTAATTGGAACAAATTCAAACCAAATTCTTACAGAATTTATACTTTAATTGGCCAACAACTTTTGTTTGACATGACTGATTTAATAAACGTTTAACTAAATATATAAATATTTTTAAACACTCCCGGTAAGATATAGAATTTTCACTTAAATACTATTTAAGAGTTAATTGGCAACTTGAGCTTTAGACGTTTATCGAGAAACGAATATTTCTGCGCATACAATGAGCTTATCATTTTAGGAATGCGACATGCCAATATCAATATCAGTGTAAAATTACTACAGTGTCGTTTTTTATGTAGTAATTTGACAAATTGTAAATTATTTAAGCAAAATGCGATAAAAAGCGAAAAGAATAGTCTGTTTGTTCCCTTACCCTTTCGACTTTTTTTAAAGCCGGCAGTGGTTTTTCGGTTTCTTTAAGGTCGCCCCAATTGGGGTCTTGTTCTTCTTTGTCCCATTTTTGATAACGACGTTTCTTGAGCATGGCACGGAAGTCCATGCCACTTGAATCGGAGACATATAACTGCATCTCGGCGGAGTCCTCGCCGTGTATATTTGAAACAACAACCTTATATTTGCTCTCGTCGTTCGGTTTGCACTTACGCATACACAATGTAATTGTGTTAGTTTGTCCATCGGTAAGGAACTTGTAGCGACCACCCTCAAGGATTTCGCTAACTCCCTTGTAGAATTTAAATGTAGGTGCTGGATTGCCCTCGACACCAACCGTAAGGTAAGCCGTCGAGTCTACATTTTGAGGTACACGAAAGTAGAACATATATTGTAATAATTAGTTACGCATGCAAATTGCAAGTGTGTTGCAGTGTATTTAGCTTTAATATGAAATTAAATGTAAATCACAACGAATACTACTAGATGTCGCCTAATCATATGTATAATAGAATTCGTATTGCGGACTTGACATTAATAGTTTTGCTTTGTTTTATTAGTAATTTTCAACAAGCCAAACTTAGATAAAAACAAGCGGAACAGTCGGGACCCCGACCGCAATATACCCTATGGGTCTACAGGAACCCGCTCAAATTCACTCCAGATGAAATTCTCTAGTAATTCCTTTTTTAAATTTATGGGCGAAGGGGGCGTGGCATCGTGATACAATTTTCTGGACACATCGACCGAAAGAGCTACAAAACTGCTTGCTTTGTCAGCTTTTATTTAATTTGTGGGCGAAAGGAGCGTGGCAACCAAAAAAAAAGATAAACTTGATCTGCCTGCAAAAATTACCAGTGCTAAGACACCAAGTTCAAGCTTCTAGCTCTTACCATCTCTGAGATCCTTTCGTTCATACGGACGGACTGACAGACAGACAGAACGACGGACAGACGGACTTGGCTATATCGACTCATATATATATATATGTATATACTTTATTGGGTCGGCCATGCTTCCTTCTGCCCGTTACATACTTTAAACAAACTTTATATACCCCCACAGGGTATAAAAATATTACTCTCATTTCAGAAAGTCTTCTTTTTTTAAAATTAGCCATTAAATTTAGAAAAAGGGCTAACTATCAAATTAATAATGAATAACAAAATAATAAGTCATTTTTACAAATATCATTTTTGAAAACCAGGTTGATTTGGGGAAACCTGATTTTATATTCTCATTATTAGAAAGCAACCCTGTAGGTAAGAAATTATGTTCTACTTTTTAAAAGTAATTGAAATTGAAATTAATTGAATTTTAGAAAGTTCAAATTACTAGAAATTATTGCAGTGAAAATTAGAAACTAACTAGATTTTTTTTTTAAATTTTAACGTTGCTTTCCTGACAAAGGTATTACATTTAAAAAAGAAAAAATGGCGAATGTTAGATTTTCTTATTTAGATTTCAATCATAATTATTATTTGTATATTTATATTTATGTAGTTTATATTTATATATGTATTATAATTATATTTATATATATTATATTTCTTTATAATTTATATTCATGTATTACTTATATATATGTATATTTAGTCGCCGTCATCTAGTAAATTAATTCTGATACGTGGTGGTTGCTAATTAAGTCATATTTTCATGTTAAAATAATATATTTAATGTGCTTCTACTTAAAATATCACTTTGTTTATTGTGTTTGTATGTATTACAATAAACACTCATATATTTATATGTATATGAAAATATCTAAAGCTTGCAACACTTGGATGGCACATTTAACACAGGCTGGAATTTTGGTTGATTCATACCTTCGACCACGGAATAAGATTCCTGAACATCAATAATCGATGGTGGACCGCCATCGCCGGAATCGTGCAGGGGAGTGGAGGGTTTGTTTATTAGATCTTCCAAATCCTGTACACTAGGTCTGCGAACATCAATGGAGGGACGTCTCCGCTTTTATGGACAATCACAATTACGTCACACAATTTAATTGTGAAGAACAAAACAAAAATGAAACATAGAAAGGTCAGTAAGTGAATGTTGACTGCTTGATGCGTTATTTGGAATGGAATAAAAAAATATCTAATTAATTTATGAATACAATTTATACACGCTTCAAAATACGTATAACATACAAACGGAAAATCAAAACACATTGCATACTGCATTCTGCAAACTACGGAGTTGGGTAAAGGTTTCAAATGGCATACTACCGAACTGAACATCAAACTACAATACGATATAATAAATATTATTAACATCAAATGTAATACTGAAAACGACTTTGTACTTATACTATATGAAAAAGTATTAGATAACTGTTTAATAAATGCCGGTATGTGGATGAGATTAGCACTAATTTAATATTAACTCATGAACATAATGATCTTATTTATCATATTTGACTTTTCATTGAAAACATGTAGTTGTGTTCTTATACAAAGATTACGCGATGCGAAATTTTCTACAAATTACTTAACTTATAAATTTTTATCAGTTGCTTAAGATTTTAAAATGTCAGTTTAAGTTAAATAATCAGCAAAGAAAGTCTAGTAAAACGATCCTGAATTAATTAATGGTCCCTTATTGAGGTTGTATTTAATTTCAATCTTAATGATGGGGTTTTCTTTTTTAAAACTATTCAAAGGAGCAGAATATTTTTAAATTAAATTATTAAAAACTATTCTTTATCCGATAAGTTCCAAAATTATAACAATGACATTTACCGAATATTAATTTCCGTGAAATGTGTTTGAAATTAAGAATTTATCATATCCGATTCTTTTAAAATCCCTGCTACAAAATCTGTGTACAGAAGTGTACAGTTTACAGGATTGAAAGCTCTTTTGGACGTAAACATTACCGCTTACCATTTTCAATCTTACTTATTGATCTGATTGGGGTTTTCTGGGGTTTCCCCAATCCGTGCAACAAGTTGATTCAATAACTAATAACTTAATTACACCCGACTTTTCTAATTTTAGTTGGAAATTATATACCTTTTCAAATGTATTTTAATGGCAACTTAAACTATTATTTGATAATTTTATTTTAATTATTAAGCAATTTTTGTCGACTAAATAAATAAACAAAACAGCAGTCGCAGCGCGATCAACGGTTAGAGTTACGAATTAAGAAATAAATATACTGTACACTTAAATGGAGGACTAGCTATCTTATAGGTCGCGACTCGTCTACTGATTAGTTTTAGTTACGAGCGATGGTCTTTCTAATTATAATGTTTCATTCAGTTTTTATATAAATAACTCCAATAAATTTGGACTTTCGTCGCAGGTTTTTATACATACTTTAGTCAGATGACCAAAAACCATTTATTTTCTCCGCGCTAGTGAAATTCTCCCGCTTTATTTTGTATAAATAAGAATTTATAAGAAAGGGGCCTTGGGGCCTCGTATTATTTACATAATTATATAAGGTTAAGGTCAATCACAAATATATTTATATACAAAAGTATAAATGCACATATACAGTCGAGAAATAATTGATATTTACAAAATAGCACCTGAGTATGTTACATACGGATTTTCAGAATTAAATCATTGATCAACAAATATAACTCAAGCGAAAAAAAAATTAATGTATATAAATGTGATAATTTAATCACGATTTAAGACCTGTTTCGCATCCCCCATTTCGCCTGGTCTCTGTTGTTTTTGCTATCAAGATTCGAAACAAGAAATTAGTCAATATAAATAATACACGCATAAATTTCGATAATTTTAAAATAGTTTTAAATGTCAGCTGGTCAAAGCGGCTCTCTTGCTCTACATTTATAATGGATACCTAACAAATATCCCTGGTCTAAGTGCATGAATTCTATACCCAAAAGAAGATTGTATAGATTTGTGAACTGGGTGAATTATAATTATGAATGTCAAATATAAATTCCATATGAAGTATTATTTAGGTTTTGTACCATTGCGGATATATATATATATATATAATTTAGATATATATATATATATATATATATATATATATATATATATATATATAATTTAGATTATATATATATATATATATATAGATATAATTTTAATTCATAAAGTTTAAGTTATTAATAATTTAGAAATAAATATATAAATTAATCTGCAATGGTATTATTATTATCGGAGTCCGAGACTGCGTGAATTTTGAATTAAATAATTATAAATAATAATACTGAATATGCATTCTTATATTAAGCAATAATGATATTTTTAGCTGCGATCGACATAGTATAGAGATTTCTTGAAATTTGTTCTTATCGGGAAGCTAAACAAATTATCAGGAAATATCTGTATGTTTTGTATGTACTCGTAGGTGTGTCTTTAGATATATGCGTGTATGTGTGTGCAAGTGTATATTTAACTAACTACTGATTGTTAATATCATCAAAGTAAATTCGATAATTATTTACTATAATCTACAAATACATGTGTATATAAGAGTATGTATTTTTTTACTGGTTATTGGTATAGGTGTGTGTTTTTACCAAGGCTGCAAACCGATTCTCAATCGAATCATTAGCTGAAAATTATTAGCTCACTGAACCTGAACTTGAAAAATGTCATTAAAGTATTTTGTGTTCAATAGTAAGATCCAAATCAAGCAAGAAACAGAAAAATATGTCAAAATCAATTATTATTTCATTAAAAATATTTCACTGCGTGTTTTATTGTTGAATAAATATATTAAAAATCCCAGTATATATTTTTAATTTAATATTAGTTAATGCTCGAATTAAAACTTTGGGTCCACAGTATTTTAAAGTCTATATGAATTATTAACTATTATTTAATTACTATTTTTTAAATGAGATTTTAATAGCTGATTAAATATATTTAAAAAAAAACACTATTCTTATATTCTATTCCCATTTAATACAGTTTTAGATTTGCAGCCATGGTTGTTACTAGTAATTCAATGTTTTGCGTTTTGAGTAGTTTTCGGTATTGAATTTGGCAGCTCGCAAGTTGAATGCAAGTAAATATTTATGTGCGGGAATGTGAGTTTTTTCCGAGCAAGGCTTTTCTCACAAGGGTTTTGTTAAGAGAAAGAGAAATGCGACCAAAAAACTACAATACAAAAAAATTGGAAAAAGCAGAGCTAACTCTCACCTGTCCTTCACCAACCTCGCCTGGCCTCAACAACTGTAATATTTGTTTTTAAATTAAATTAAATTAAATGCTGGACAACATTCAGTTGCATCTAAGAGAGAGGTGACTGAATACTTATGTAAGTGTGTGTGTGTTTGAGTGGTTCTAAATCAGCAGGCGATGAACAGATCTTGAAATTTACCTGTATTTATTTCTACCTAAGTATCTACAAACATACAGTCCCCCATATCGAATATTAATACGTAAATTATTGGAATCAGTGAATCTAGTATTTTAGTGAGACCTTACTTAATTATTTCTCCAAAACTATCATCAAGAAGGGGGTTCGAGTACGTTTCTAAAAGCGATAGAACTGCACACGATTATCTCTTCACTCGCGGCTCACGCAACTGAATGCTTGCCTTTGATTTTGGGACCAATTTCTCATAATAATTATAATTATCATTATATATATGTATATGTTACATACAATGTAATGTATTGCAGCCGTTCACTTCGATCTAATCGTTGGTATATCTATAGTATAGTCTATGGCATAGTATATTATGACCGAATTATCTGGTGCGTTAAACACATGCACATTCAGAATCAGATACAGATTCAGATGTAGATATTTTTCTTTATACCGCCCAATACACTTAAATGCATGTATCTGTGTGAATGTGTAGTTAAATGCTAATATTGCGCATACGCATACCTTTTCGAAAAATATGAATGCCAAAAATTGAAGGGCAAACTGAGACGAAGATCAGCTAATGTATTACATATATATGTATGTACCTAAAATATATCTGGGCATCGCGTAAGTTCTTTGGGCTTTCGTATGTAGCTATTTTTATTCTATTCGAATTTACGAGAGTTAGTGATTTGATCTATTATTAGAAAAGGCCATGTGCATGAACATTCATACATAAATATGTTGCAGATACATGAACGAATATGTCACACTGATGTACAAATATATATATTTTAAATTTTAAAAACTAATTTAGCGAAAGTTCTTTAAAATCGTTTATTATAAATAAATTATTAATTTGATATTTAGTCTGTATCTTATCGATACAAAAAAGTAGTTTCAATGTCCAAAATTGTATTTCAAATCTCAAATTGAATACATCACCTATTAGCTGACAAAAAAAGTGTTTCGTTTTTGAAAGCACAGTACTATGTTTTATGTATTTTCGGATGATTGATGATTACGGTTGGTTTAGCAATTTAAATTTGATATTATTTGATATGATATGCTGTATATGTAATTTATTCCATATACTCTGGGCAGTATTAAAAATATATTTTACCAGGTAATAATAAACTGCTCGGGTGGAGTAAAAATAAATACGAATACCTCAAATATATTAATTGATTACTGCTACAAAAATGATAAAAAAAATACTAAAAATGTCCACTGTGACAGATAACAGCAAATTTTGGATTCTTACCCGTGTATCCATGACTTCGCCGGGGCGGAGTTTCTTCTGAATTTGTTGAATGGCAATCATACATATTTATATGTATATACGTGCATGTGTTTGAGAGTGTATTGCATATATGTATGTATGCCGTGTGGATGGTGGGTTGTAGGTTGTAAGTTGTAGGCAAGGAGGTGCGTTGGATTGCATTTGTATTTGTATTTGTTTATTGTTGTTGTTGATCGGTTGCGTTCAGTTACACGGTGGGTGGCAGGTGGACAATAATATCATTTGTTGTTGTTTCGGAAATTATGGTAATGACGTTGGTTGTTGTGATTTTTGTTGTTGTTGTTTAGTTTTGTGGACAATGTTCAAACATGGTACATAGAAGGGACATAGGAAATACACATGACATTAGGTACATTTTTACTACTACACGAAACACAATTAAATACAAGCAATCAGTTAATTACAATTAATAATACAATGAATTAATTCTAGTTGTACTATATGTATAGGTACAAATATGTAAATGTATGTGTGCATATGTAAACACATACAGTATGTCAAGTAATTGTTGTGATTTAATTTCGATTTCTAAAAATAGGTTATTCCAATAGAACTAATTATATAATTTTTAACTTGTCCTACAAATCAATAATATATATTTATTAATTCAATAAAAGAGAAGACTATTTTTGCTAAACTATAAATATATATATTTGTTATTTCGTCAAAACAATTACTTGACTAACTGTATATATGGTCTATCTATGTATGCTTATAATTATACTATAAGGCTTAGAATGAAACCAATATCGGAGTCCTTGAGCAATAT
Organism: Drosophila histrio; assembly: GCA_958299025.2. NCBI lineage: Eukaryota > Metazoa > Arthropoda > Insecta > Diptera > Drosophilidae > Drosophila > Drosophila histrio. Next base: position 76,899 of record CATQJB020000004.1, on the reverse strand, counting down.
ATATTGTTGTATAATTTATATTTGTTGTGTGTCAAAAGCAGTTAACACAGTTTGTCTATTAAAACGACAACTGATCCGATATAAGCAGAACTATATTATAAAAGAAAGCGCATGATATCGCCATAACCTAAGAACTTTTAAATAATATTATGAAGAAATATATATATATATATATATGTATATAAATCTCACTAAATAATTATTCCATAATTACGTCTACACATTCCGGATATTTATAAGATAAGCTGGGAAAGTTTTCTATGAAGACTAAAATACATTAATTAACAGCATATATGTAGTTTATGTGATGAGCCATAGAAACTACGTTTATGTACATTTTCTATATAAACGGTGAAGTCCAAAGAAAGCACGTTTAACAGTAAGGAGTACCGAATGACTGGGGAAAATAAGTACATGTGATGATCTATGACCACTTTGTCCAGATTTGCGATATTTTTGTATATAATAAAAAATAGTTTTAAATTAAATTATTATCAATTTCAAAAGTGAAACTAAATAGTCAAATAGTATAAAAATCCAATATAATGTACGAAATTTATATAAAATAAAAACAAGGTAATTACGAAATTTTTAAAATTAATTTGAGACTCCAATAATTTGTGATTGAATCTCTTAAATATCGCTCATCGAGTAAAGTCACGGTTGCCACCTGTGTTTCAAAGTCGATACATCTTTATATTCGTCGGGTTGAAATTGTTCGAACTGGTATATGTTTTGGAATTGTTCTTATATACTCAGAAAAATTATTACTATTATCTTAGCAATTTCGTCTTGGTCTTAAAATCGCAATAATTTTTTTCATCTTTAAAATTGGCAAATGTACTAAGGTTTGGAGATGTCTCATTGTTTGAAAGAAACCTTGAAAGTACTAAAGTATTTTCTAACTTTTAAAAGTAAATTCCATATATTAAATGACATAATTTCTATATTTCAATACTTATTCGTCTTTCTGAAATTATTGTAGTGATAGCTAGAGATAAAACTGTTTTATTTTTTGTTTAATATTGACCTTGGGCTTAGTGAAAACATTTCTGATTTTTATTAAATATGTTTTAATTGTAATGTATCCGATAACGACATATTTTTAGTATGTTTCTTTTCTATTCACAATAGAATAATATAAAGGGAATAAGTGTTTGTTAACTTTCTTGAAAAGTGCTCAGATGTGAAATATGTTTTCAAGCGGCAACCGTGAGTGTAGTTCATAAAAAGAATTTGCATTTGTATTGTATTATGTGCAGGTAATGATCTCAAATGAGGTAATTATTTTACATATATTCATATGTCACAGATGTTATATGATATGCTGCTCTCCATGGCATGAAGTGCATATTAGACCACACCTGTAACATACTAAATATAAGATACTATCAAAGTGTTGGAAATTTACCTCGTCATTGATGATTAGGGACGGACGCCGGCCCATGTCAGCTGGTGGAATTAGGGAGCCACGTCGACTGGGTGGCTCTGGAGCAAGTGATGGACGCTTCTCCCGAATCACCTCGATCTTTGGTGGTTCACCGGGAGCAGGTGGCTGCATTTTTGGTACTTTGGCTTTGTCCTCCTGAATATAAAGAGAGAAACATAAAAATATAAATATTATTGATAGACAAGCAAGAAAAGTTTCTTCAGAACGCCTAAGATTTGATACTCTTGCAGATCACTGTAGATTGTTTAATAAGAACATACAAATATAATATTACGATTATATACAAATTGTATTAAGCAATTGCAAATACACAATCCAAGATTGGTTGAAATATCTTGAACTGATTTTGGATCGACTTGTGATTTTGTAATGAGTTGAATAACCTAAGAAACCAAAAATAGTTTAACTGCATTATTAGCTGTTCGCGTATCACCAAATTTCCATGCAAGTTAATGTGTAACTCTTAAAGCTCTATATGTCGATAAAAATAGGTAGAGATGAACATTTCAATACCAACATATCAATATTGCATCTGCAGTAATTCAAGTAAATCTTTTGAAAAAATTAACTGAGCACAGTTTGGATTAACTATTTTTTAAAATAGCTTAAGCCAGTGGATCTCTTTATTTATTTATTTTTTATCTTGTTTTAAGAATCATAAGAGAAAATAAAATATTATTGTTATTTCTGCAAAAGTACCAGTGATTTTTCCACTTAAACCCAAAATAGGTAAATTGATAGTAAACAAGACGGAAAGATAACACGTGTTATCTCTCTCTCTCTCTCTCTCGGTGTTTCTGCTGCCCTCTAAATAGTATACATACTTACATATACATATATGTATATACTCGTATATTTTATTAAATCGGACATATATTAATAGTATCACCAGTCATTTGCAATCATTTACGTACCGCCACTGTGAAGTTAAAGGTGGTTGCCATATTGACATAGATTCGTTAATCCTTTTCGTTTGAGGATTTTTATAAGAATTTGGGTTGAATCGACGAATTTCAAATCACACAGTTACATTACGAATTGTATTTGCTATTTTGTGTGGTGCTTTTTAAATTTGGATCGCGATATGCAAATTAGATGGTTTTATGTGTATATACAATTCAAACCGTTTGTCGTGAAAGACAAGATGAGACAGGCATCAAACATTTGGATAGGTATACGAGATATGAGTTCATATATTTTTGACAAAAGATTTTCACACATTAAAATATAAAAATATAATTTTATATATATGTATATTCATATATATATATATATATATATATAATACACATTTATACATAACACAAAATTGAGAAAATTCAAAAAAAAGCTGCCTCCGTTTCAGCGAGTATACATAACTATAACTATATATATATACTATATATGATATCTTTATATTTATATATATTTTTGTTGTGCAATTTAAGCATACTCAGTCTCTAGTATACTCAAATACATAGGTATTAATATCAAAATAATATATATGTGTGTGCGTAAACGTTAGTTATAAAATTATTTATGTACATTCCTTGAAAAGAATATAAGAAGTAAGGTGGAAATGAAATGAGGAGGAATGATTTCAAACGTAGAATTTACCTTTGGATCTTCCACAGACAGTTTGACTTCAGGCACCTCCGGGGAGTTAATGGTTGGTGTGGATTTCTCAGGTTTTGTTTTCTCAATATCGACACGTTCATAAGTTTCTAACTTGGGACGCTCATAATCATCCACAATGGTGGGTATGGGTTCAGGCTTTTTCAAATCAGATATTTTAGCTTTGGTTGCTTTCATGGGACTAAATTGTTCCGTAACATTAGCCTGAGCCAAGCCAAATATTTTGTGGGAATAAGGGATAAATAAATAGGAGTTTCACAAATTTAGTATAAAGTTGTACAATCTGGTTGGAGAGTAAGCAACAGCGACAAGTCTGGTTAATTTATTTATAATATATTTCGAAAGACGGACTTTGTTTTTGTGTGGTCAGCAATACATTTGGAAAGAAAGGAAACAATTTAACTATGCATAGAACTTGACCTACTTATTTCCTCAAAAAATGTGCATATATAGAATTTTTTCTATTTGACATATTTAAATGAATAAACAGTTTAATATAATGTTTGAAAATTAAAAAATAGCACATTATGTGAATCTTATACCCTATCTTCTGGAAGCATTTTTAGTAGATATTAATATTATAATATAAAATAGAAAATACTGAAGATTTATGTATTTATTACATAAACGTAAATGTATCATTATTTTGTATTGACCACATACCGACGTTTTTAGCACAAGTTATATTCTTATTATTAAATATTTTTACATAAATTCTGAAACAGTTATATAGAGATCAGGACAGAGCAAAGAAAAGAGGTTCAAAGATAAAAAGAGCAAGATAAGATTAGAAACTATAGAATGTAGAATGAAGCGAAAAGATTCAAGTAAGTGAATGAATTTTGAAGAATAAATTTTAAGTTTTTTTGGAGTTACCCAATCAACTTAATTAGGTAGAAGTTGTCAACAAATTATTAGAGATGAGGTTATCGACTCGGCTCGAAGGACCACTTCGATATACGTACTGAAAAGTGAGTGTAGTAGAAGAGTAATGAGTAGAAACAGAAATATTTGAAAATAGACAGAAGAATAGCAAAGTAGCTATAGGAATATTGTTATATTAGATAACAGAGAAGAGAGAATAAAGCATTGAGCTTTGATTACAATTTTACCTTAAGTAATTGTTTGGCTTGTTGGGGTTCAACTTGCTCTTTAGCATCCTTTAATACGGGCTTCAAAACTACACCAAGGAAGGATTCGTTCCGAATGGGTTCCTTGGTCATTAAACTTCTAATGGAGGAACGACGCCGTTGCTTTATAATATCCATCAGAGATGGTTTATTGTCCTGAGAGGTATGCATTTTTAATGCCTTTACATTTAGTTTTCAAAGACAAAGACACATTTTCTCATCTTGTTCACGAAATTAAAGTAACCTTTATTATTTTTATTCAGACCGTTACCCACAAACAAAACATGTAGATGAGAAAATGGGTCCACTCGAATTCAGTTTCTTTTTAGTTTAGTGTAGTATATTATTTGGCTTATTTTTATTTATTTTTAATATTATTTATTTTTTATTCTATACTCTTTTCACTCAAATTACATTGGCAATATCATTCTCCAGATTTCAATGGTGTGTCAATTAAGTTATCCCAGATTTGAAACACTTAGATATCGGATACGAAAGTGAATTCAAAAACAATGAAGCTGGTTTTTGTAATTCGTAATTTGAAAAGAGTATGGATGGAATTTGAAGAGGAAGTTTGGAGGTTTAGTTAGATAAAGTACAAAATCGCCTCTTACCTCTTTGGATTTGTCAGCGTCTTCTTTTGGTATAACCTTCTGTTATATTGTATTTGCATATGTTGATGTATTTTATGAGTCAGGGGCACAGGTAAGGAGAGAATAGTATTGATATTAATATACATGAATTGTGTGTCCTTACGATATTTACAAATGTGTTTTTACATGTACATGTGTACTACCATTTCTTATTATAATCATACCTCTGGTTCAACAATTACGGGCTTAAGCTTAGCGCCGTCTCTAGTGTCCTCCTCAGCAGGTAATTTGCCTTTGCCGATTTTAATACCTTTTGGTTGATCCATTTCTTGTTCTATTATTTCACTCTTCTGTAATCCGACGCAGATACAGACACAAAAACATCACATATAACCAGAATATAATCAAAACAAATAACAATTACATATAGTTTTGACATACAGACTACAATTGTTCTTGTACACTGATAGAAATGGAATTGGTTAAATTAAATATATATATTACATTTTTAGTACCATTTATTTAGAATTATCTAGAATCAGGTAGTGTTTATATATATGTTTTTCTTACAATTTGAAAAGAAATGAATATAAACTGGAACAGCGAATTAAATATGTATATTACTTTTATTTAGAATTATCTAGGATCAGGGAGTGTTTATATATATGATTTTCTTACAATTTGAAAAGAGATAAAATTAAACTGGAACAGCGAATTAAACATGTATATTACTTTTCGAAAGAAATTACAGCATAAGGCAGCAACATCAAAGATACTTTTTCTAATACTCGATTTTTCTAATTTTTGTAAGCAGAATGCTTATCTTTTTCAATTTCCTAATTTGAATACTCCAAATATTTTTCTTAGTTAAATATCCTTATTTATGCTTAATTTTTTCACCCTTATTTTGGTTTCTTTAATTAGTATTATTTTTTTTGTTTTATATTATTTCTACAAAAAAAATTGGAATTCGTGTGAGTAACCGGTTATTTTCCTATCAGTGTACAAACATGTTAATAGAGTGCTCACCTTAGGCAATCCATTATTCTGGATGGCGGTCTCTGCTTGTTTTTTGGCCGAGTCCAATATCGGTTTATCCATTTTGTTGGGTATTTCAAGCTCTCGAGTAAAGTCGGTGGGCGTGAATTCGGACTTCTCATACTTCTCGAGTTGGGGTCGTTCATAATCTGGAATTTCTGGAAGCTCTTCGTACTTTGCCTTCGCCTTCGGTTTTGCTTTGGCCTTTGGCTTAGCGGGCTCGGGTTTTGGTTCCTCTTTTGGCTGTGCGACAGATGTTTTTCTCAACTTTGGTAGTTCCTCGGCTGGTTTTTGCTCGTCTACTGTCTATTATTAGGACATTGGGACAATCACAATACAATACAATGCTTTAGTAATTGAACTAACATTAAATATAATGCAGACATGACTTTTTTTGTTCTGAGCAGTTACAATAGAATGTAGTAGACATAGTTTCATAGATAAATACAGATAGATAGATAGATTGTTAGATATACAGAATATAAAATATAGTGTATATACAGATATAAATAGATTTATAGTCACATACATGCAGAAAAAATAAGAAATAGATAGATAGATAGATTAGATAGTTACCATAGATAGGTAAGCAATAAGCAATTATATTTATATACATATACATATGTGTGTACCGCTTTTACCTTGCAAAACTATTATTTGTTCTTTATTCGTATTATTTAAAATCAAAATAAGAGCTTAAATAAATTTAATCCAATAACAATTAAAAATTAACTTTTATCCTAAACTAAAATATCTTAGATTTTCCCATTCAATCACATAATTTCTATTTCGAATATTCCTGGTTATCTATACTATACTACACTATATGCATATGTATATTTATTATGAAGACGCAACATGTTGGCAGCTTGGCAATAAATGTAGAGATAGAAGAGAGATTTTAGAATTAGAAACATAAGATGCATATTATACGCATATACGAGTAGCCATTCATAAGTAGGTGGTGCGATGTTCCATTTTCTTATATAGCTCATATATACGAGGAGCGATGGTCCATTTTCTTACATAACTCAGCTCACCTTTGGTATAATACGCCGTTTCTCTGCTGGCTTCAACTTGGGAATCTCTTCCTTAATAGCTTGTGGATTTTTGTTAGCCTCAATTTTTTTGTTGTTAACAACTTCCTGTGTATCGGAATATATTTATGTTTTATGTTTGTATATATATGTGCGAATATGTGTGTAGGACTACCCATACAACCTAAATAATTCTAATATATTATCAAAGTATGCTAAATCGAATACATAAAGATACTTATAACCTTATGTTATTCTTTAAATTCAGAGTATTTATTTGTTTGATCCATATTATACATACCTCCAATGCTTTCTTATCTACAATAGATGATCGTCGCGACTCTGACACGGAGCTATCAACCTTTTTAGGAGACATTTAAAAAACATATAGACATATAGAATGTGTTCTTTACATTTATTGCAATGCGTTCATTCGTTCCCTTACCGCAAGTGAAGATCTTCTCGATGATATTTTTGTATCTTCAACAAGAGATTCCTCGCTCGTCTTGATTATTGACTTACGACGTACCTCGGACGTGGATTCTTCTTTAATGGACACAACACTTGACTGATCAATCAAATATGGAACATTGAAAACGACATTGAGACATTGAAATTAATATTGGATCTCAGTAAATGAATACACTTGGGTTGAGAAATGGGAAGGTCAAGATTGTATGAATGAAAACTTCATTTATATTCGCAATACTTTAAATTTATCAAAATTTGACTACATTTTATTACCATATCAATTAAGTCTCTCTGTTTATAAAAATACTATCACCACCGGATTCTTGAATTATTTTGAATTTATCTTAATAAACTTACCTTGCGTTCAACCTTCTTCAGGCCAATTTGTTCCGCAGGTCCTTGCTATAAATTATAAGAATCTCAAATTAATAAAATATAGTTGAAAATAGAAAGTGGTTAGCTTGATTATGATTAATAGCAGCATTAACATAAAATTTTACATGCTGGTTAGAGAGAGTTGTGTGTTGTTGTTTCGTCGCAATAATATATCCATTTATTTATCAAAAGCTTTCTCTATGGGATATACTAGACCTTACCTCTGGTGTATCTTTTGTAATATCATTGTTCGTACTAGATATTTTTGATTCATCTTTGGGCTCCTTTTTGGATTTCGCAGGGACGCTTTTCTTGGTCTCTGGCTCAGATTCTGTTTCTTCGTGCTTCTGCCTTTCTAAATCCTTGGATTTCGGAGATTCCTTAACTTCTTCCTTCTTCTTCTCTAAAGCTTTGGATTTTGGAATTTCTTTCTTTTCTTCCTGCTTCTCTAGGTCCTTGGCTTTTGGACTTTCTTTCTTTTCGTCCTGCTTATCTAGGTCCTTGGCTATCGGACTTTCTTTCTTTTCTTCCTGCTTCTCTAAATCCTTGGATTTCTGAATAACTTTCTTTTCTTCCTTCTTCTCTGAGTCCTTGGCTTTCGGACTTTCTTTCTTTTCTTCTTGCTTTTCTAAATCCTTGGATTTTAGAGCTTCTTCTGAGAGCGTTTCAGCTTTTTTATTTTCTTCGGATTTTAGCTTTTTATCCGTTTTTGTCTTTTCTTCTGGCTGTGTTTCTTCCTTTTTCTTCTCCACAAGCTTTGCTTTTTTATCTGTGATTGCCTTCTCTTCAGGCTGTGAATCAACTTTTTTCTTTTCCACAACTTTTTCTTTTTGATCATTTGTTACTTTTTTTTCGGCAGGTGTTTGTTCTTTTTCATGTTTATCTGTTTTTTCAGGCGATTTTTCATCTTCTACTTCATTTAGATTATCGCTTGATTTAATCTTCTCATTTTCAGATTTCTTTTTAGATTCCTCTTCTTTTTGTTGTAGATTGCTCTTATCGTCCTTCACATCACTCTCATCGACCTTTTTCGGCTTTTCTTCATCTTTTTCTTCTTCAGCCTTTTTTCAGTTCATTAATGGGTGTGTGTGTGTGTGTGTGTGTGTGTTTATTGTTATTGACAAGTTCATAGAAAGAAATAATGTTAGTACATATATGAAAATGTAATTAATACATATAGTAAGTGAGTGTAAGTACACACACACTGAAGTACGGAAAATATTTAATTAATGTTCGATCAAGTTGCTTTAGGTTTGCTCTCATATGATTCAATTTTTATAGTCTGGCCATGATTCAGACTGCCAAAAATACATTTATGGTATTTATGCATGTTTGTTATGTTTATATATATTATAATATGCGAGAAAATATTTTTGTGTGCAAAAAGATAACTTGTAGTAAAGGTATCTTATTTATTTGACAACCAAAACCGAAAATTTTGCATAAAACGATCGTATGAGTGCAAGCTAAAGTTTTCTTTTGTATTATCCATTAACATTTATACTTAGATTGTAGTATACACGTAAGACAGAAATAATGTAATCCAAAGTAAGAACAGTTGAAGGTGCCAGAGCAAAATTCAGTGAAGATATCAACCATAGTAACATTTAAATATAATACATATGAATATATTGAAAGAAGATAGAAAAATAACATCAGTTATAAGAGAATAAAAATAGAAGTGAAATAGAGATAGTAAGAGATGTTAATACTATTTGAAAATATTTAAGTTTTGGCTCATTTCAAACCTCATCACGTAAATTATGTTTGACTGGCGCTAATTTCACGCCAAAGATGTTTTTCGACTCTTTCGATTGAGAAATATCCAGCTGAGATTCCTGAGCATTTCGAGACTTGAGCTTAGGTATCTGGTACAAAGTCATTCCCGACTGTGGGAAAAATAGTTAGGTCTATGTTCGTTAATAATTATACTTTTTTGTAATGGAGAAATTTACTAAATTGTTCAACTATTTTTTTTTTTTTGCTTAAAACATATTTGGTAGTGTAGAGGCATACAAAATACATACATAAACGCTAGAGGATTGCTATTGAGAGATACCAATGATGATTAAAGCCAATAGTACGATAATTAAACATGAATGACATTTTCGAAAAACGTTTATGACTTTAAATTATCGGATATAGTTAAAGGTTGGATATAGAATAATTTCCACTGACCGTGTGGGTTTTCCACAACGTATCTTTTGCATCTTATTTTGTGAATTCGATTCTCGAAATATGCATAATTTAAATAATTGTTACATTAGACCACGCGGGGTAGAGAATTCTCATTTTGGGTACCAATGATATAAGAGCTAGAGACGTCGTATTTGTGGCTTGTATCTACCTGATAACTACGTGTAAACAAATTGTGTACCCAATTTTGGACACCACAATATGATAACAAATCTTGAGGCTGAGCAAAGGATATCTTGTTATCTAGCAGTCCTCTATCTAAGTATCTTCATGTTTGTATGTACATATGTATGCTTAGGGAATGTGAAAAGCTATGTATTTAAAAAAACTTTTCATGCAAAATACTGACAGTCACAATCTGATGGCTGTTGGTTTATTTCTAGAATTGGTCTTCAATATTTAAATGTTTGTTCCTATGTTTTTTAAAAGGATTTTAATATATTTGGGAATGTTATATTTGATAGCACTAACCGTTGTGGTAGTGGACATTTTCGATTGAAGTTGAGTTGATCTTTGTGATGTTTTCTCATGTACGCTCAATTTTCTAAGATGCATTTCTTGTTCTTGTGAACTAGATGAAACCTGTCGTTGCTCTTCAGCTTGTTCTACTATAAGAATTGATTGTTGTTGATCTTTAGAGACTATTTTGATTTCTTGATTTTGAGCCTCAAGTTTCTGGGCTTTAACAGATATTTGTTGTTGTTGAATTTGCTGCTGTTCTTCAAGTTGATTTTCTTGTTCGGTCACTTCTTTAGTTTCAGCTTTAATTACCTTGCGTTTCTTTTCAGCTTCTTCCTTTTCTTGCTCAGCCTTCTCATCTTTCTTTTTGTCCTTCTTTTCCACAGTGACTTTGCAAGTTGACTCATCCTTGCCAGCCTCGTTTACCACCACGACCTTATAATTTGATGTATGCTCAGATTTCGCGGAACTGAATGTCAATCTCGCCGTAGTTCCATCAAATGTAGTCGTTATATCCTTCGTTTCACGAATTAGGGTGCTTCCCTTGAACCACTCCACTTTACACTTGCGATCCGATTGTTTCAGGCTGATCAAAAGCTCAAAAGTCTTGGATTCAATGACCTTTTGATCCACCAGTTTACGGGTAATTTCTGGTTTTGTGGGTTTGCGTTCTTCTTCTGGAATGTCAACAAGATTGACAACTTGAGACACCGCTTCTCCCTTTTCGTTACTAGCGACCAATTTGTAGGCGCCCTTATCACTGTCTTCAACCTCATTGATTTCGAGTTTTACTGCAAATTCGCCTTCCTTCGTTTTTTCTACGAGATAAACGTGGCGTTTGCTTTCTGTAACTGTATTGCTTTCCTTGTACCATGTGCATTTTGGTTCGAATTTCGAAGCAACGGTGCATTCAATTACAACAGTTCGCTTCTTAATAATCTTTATAATTTTGGGTTTGTCCTTGATAACAGGTACAACTGGTGGCGGAATATTAAGAAGAAAGATACAAATATTAATAAAATAGATAACATATTTCTTAATATTATTTATTTGAAGGGTGCATATGTCTAACGTTTTGGAGTAGATTTCAGGGTAAGGATGTAAAAATGTGTATCGGACATAGATGGATTTTTGAAGGAGATACCTCGATACTTACTTTCAATATTTAGTGTGAGATTGGCGTTTAGTTCGCCCAATGTGTTTTTTATGTTACACTTGTAAAGACCCGAGTCTTCCAACTGGGGATCAATCAGTTCCAGTTTGATATAGTATTGATCTCCGCGCTGTTCCATGGACATTTTGAGCTTGTTGGTCTCCTTAATGACCTCACCATTGCGAAACCAGACGATATCTGGCCTAGGATCAGCCTTAACCTTGCACTCCATTATGACAAGTTTACCATTATTTTCGGAAATAATGCGGGGCTTCTCAATGAACGTTGGACCCTCGCCCTCGGGCTCGGGTTCAGCTTCAATATTAAGATTCAGATTGGCATTTGATTCACCGTATTCGTTCTTCACATTGCATCTGTAAGTTCCACCATCTGTTGCGCCAGGATCCTATTAATCGGCACAAAAGCCAGTTTAAAAATAGTTCAAAAATACTTAGTTGTTATCGAATATCTTCGTACCTTAATTTCCAACGTCAATTCGTAGGTGTCTTCAGCAATGACTGTGCTATTGATCTTAATTTTTTTGCTCTTCTCCACAAGATCTTGTCCTCGGTACCATGTGACAGTTGGCTCTGGTTTCGCTTTGCACTTGCACTTCATGGTTATTAAAGTGCCTGTCTCATTTGGTATTATCCTTGGTTTCTCGATGAACGAGGGTGCAAATCCATTTGCATCATTGGCGCCTGCGATGGATACAATAAAATGAGAGTTGATTTTTTTTTCTCAATCGATAAACATGCGAATATTTTATTTTTACAAATGTGAGTACTTAGAAAATATTGGTGGAAGTATTTACTGCTGATGGAAATCGTCAAGCATGTTCTTGTCTTAACGGTATTGCTACGGTAAACGCTAATGACAGGGTTGTCGTTTAGAACAGTGGTGCCCACACACCATCAAACTATACGAACTTAACAAAGACCACGCGTGGCAGTGAATTCGCATATTTGGACACCACTGTTTTAAAGTATGTTTTCAAACACTGATGCTTATTGTATTGCATTCAAAGCCTTGAAAAAAGCGGGGAGCGTAATGGTTATAATATTTATAATATAAGTTATAAACAAATATTTGGTAATTTGTATACAAAAGTTTGATAAATAACTCTCTCATTTTAAGTCTAAATATGAAAATTATGAAATAATAATTAAATTTTAATCATAAAACAAGAGGACAATTATGAATTTTCCTTGTATTTTTATGTGTGCATTCAAAATGGAAAATAAGAGTTATTCTATGATTTAAAAATTAAGAAATATAATTATTATTTCATATATTTTTTTAAATTTAAATCTAAAATAAGAGTTATATATATTTTTTTTAATAAAAATTCAAAATAAGAGTTTATCCTATACAAAAAAAAAAATGATATCTGAGATTTTCCCATGCATTCAGATCATTTTTAAAAAGTTTGGTTTGTTTTAAACTCAAAACTCTTATTTCCGATCTCTGAAAATTAGTGAGTGTGCTGAATTTCGATTTAATTACATGTCATATGTAAATACTTAGTATATTGCGTACATAATTTAAATTACATTTATAAAATATAGATTCTAATCGAAAGGTTGTGGTTGTGGGTGGAACAGTACAGTGTACAATACTTTTTAGCACTTTCTGCTTAATGTAAAAGTTGTAAGTTGAAATTTGTAAATACAGTTGGAAATATGGAGTAAATATACCTTGGAAGTTAAGCGCTATATTTGCATTGCTTTCCCCAAACATATTTATTGCGTTGCATCTGTAGTTGCCACCGTCGTCTTTCGTTGGATTTAGTATCTCAAGGGTCAAGATGTAACTATCTTTGGTTATGGCCTTGCGGGTCATTTTTGTTCTTTGACAGTCCGTGATTTGCTTATCTGAGCAATACCAGGTAATATCCGGCACTGGATGTGCTTCCAGTATGCATTCCATTATTAATATGTCCTCCTCTTGTCTTATTGTCGGCTTTTTCGGAAAACGTGGCGACTTACCATCAGGAATTCTGTGTAAACGGAAGCCATTAGCAGCGTTAATAATATAGATGTATTTTGTTTTTTGATTGTTTTTGGAAAGAAGGTATTGCCTTACTTTTTCGAGCCGCTCTCAAAATTTAAATTAATTGTTGCCACGCCCGTGCCATGTTTATTTTTCGCATGGGCACGATACTCGCCCTGGTCGGTGGAAACAACGCTGCTAATCTCTAATCGTGCCATGTGATATAGTTTCTGATCCAGAGTCAATGACATTTTATAGCGTTTGCCCTCGCTCAATACAGTCTCGCCGTGGGACCTTTATAATGCGGAAACGGTTATTACTCATAAGTTTGAAATGTTTCCCAAGTTCAGCGTCAAACATCGATTAGTTTTCGTTCCATAAATATTATCAAGATAAAATAATAAGAGACTGTGCAGATACTTTTGCGTATCACTTTCGTACCATGTAACCGTTGGTGTGGGATCTCCAACGCATCTACATTCAAATGTGACATTTCCACCATCCTCGCTTTGGCAAATAACAGGACGCTCGGTAAATGTGGGTCTAATTCCATCTGTGCTCTCCGGCACGGGAGCCTCGTCGCCTATGAAGTTGAAGTTTCCGAGTTACACAAATATTATATAAATCATAAGAGTATTTTACACTAATTAGACATATGAACATATAGTTTACATTCATATTTTATTTACATGTTAATTATAGTCATATCAATATATTAATTAATACAATATAGATTATAAGTATACAGTCTACGAATTGTCGCCATTGATGTACACGGATTAGGATTTGATCGATTATAAAAATAATCGTATCACAGAACAGTTTTGCAATCGCTGAAATTCAGTTATTACATACATAATTAAAGGAACCTGTTTAAATACAATCATACATATGGAAACATGTATTCTAAGCGGGACCGAAACTGTTGTAAGTTTTAAGACCACAATTAATTACTTAAGAACTATTTTTCAATCCGTATCTATTAAAGGAAAATTAAAAATAAGAATTAAAAGTGATTCTTATTGTAAAAATTATAATCAGAAGTTTTTTGCGGACTTCGATAATAGTAAGAAAAATAAAATCATTGGAGTATTCAGTGTTTCTTTAGCATACTTCCGTCATCTATTAGCTCTTTTCATTATATAATGCTTGCTTTGAGTAATTCAGTTAATTTGTGTTTCATTGCTTACTTAAATTAAGATTTGTAATATTTTTGATTTAATGATTAATTGATGTAGCGAAATGTCGAAGAATTCACAATTGATGGATTATGTTACGTATTATTCAATGTATAAATGTGTTTTATCCATATTAAATTCGGACGGACGGGAGTCGAACATTCGGCTGATCAAAAACACTTTTATTTAACTTCGGAGAATTTTTTTAATCTATACAAAACGTTATACAATAATTGTGTTGGAAATACATGACAGCCTTCTGCGGATTTTTCGAGCCTGTGAAGTAGTTTTCGATTTACTTTTTTCCTTTAGCACTTATAACTTTGACTCGTAAATTTTCCAAAATTTCCAGGTTAAATATCAACTCGAATTGTAATACTATGCCATTATGAAGACTCAAATGTATGTCATGATTATATCTATTTATATTAGAATGGTAATACTTATGTATTTTGCTTTCAACAAGAGTTAATTATTAAAATAAATATGTTAAGATTAAACATTAAACATAGATCCAAGTTGCGACTACGAATACATTATAAAGCTTTATTTAAAATGCTAAAACACATATATTTTAAAATTAGAATAGATTTGTTTAAAACTTCCACTTCCAAGGAGATGGTTACGAATGAATTTTTCTAAAAATTTTCCTATTAACTTTAAGTCAGAGATCAATCAAATTTAGCTTGATCTCCGAAAACATCTCTTTATCAAGTGAATCTTTAAACAAATGAATGAAATGAGCTGGCAAGACTATCACTTACTGTCAAAGTTGAGGCTGATCGTGGCATTACTTTCTCCCAACTCGTTCTTTGCATTCACTTTATATTTGCCAGCATCCTCAACTGTAACATTTTGTATTTCAAGTGTTGCAAAATACGAGTGGACATCTTTATCGATAGTTAGCTGAAAATTGCAACAGGTTAGTTTATAATATCAATAAATTTAAAAATTTATAAATATAAAATGTTATATAAAAATAAAACTGAAAGAAATCAATCTATATATTGGATGAGATCTCTTGAACTTTAAATATCAACACAAATCGCGAAGAGTGTGTTATCTCACGGATAAATAGAAAAATAAACTATCAATATATATAATCAATTATATTCGAATTTGATTTATTTTAGTACTAATCGACAAGAGTTCGTCTGTGTATTTACACAACTATACAGGGTGGGGCAAAAGTAATCACCGTATTCGAAAACACTATCAGGGGTGCTACAGAAATCACTTCCGCTTGAATTTCACTTCAATTTAATTTCACTGTGCTACAGAGTAAACAGCTGAATTATTTTGGGCGGAACTAATCAGCGGTTTTTGTAGTCAGGGAGGGCGGTGAAACATTTTAGTCAGAATTCGAAGTAAGATATTGAAAGAAATATATATGTAGCCACTTCTGTTTTCTTTAAATTAAGCATAACAAAATAGCACTTTTGAGTAAAACAAGTTTTACTGCAAAATTCTTTTACTTATTGTGCAATTTGTGGGCAGTTGTAAGGTTGGTGAAAATGCTAAAAAAAAATTAAATCACTCGGAGTTTTGTGTAATCTCGGAAATTTCCGCGCGGAAATGCTTTCAGCTGAATTCTATTTCACTAGTGATTTCTGTAGCACCCCTGTATAACTTTTGCAATGGATCCAAATGTCAATTCGGTTTTGACATTTCTGAAGTAAACAAACACAAAATAAAAAAATAAAACAAACTCCGCAACAACGCGGAATCATTGCTTCTATTTCTTGCACTACTATTGCAAAAGGTATAGCGTTTTTCAATAGGGTAATTACTTTTGCCCCACCCTCTATTTTTATATATTTAACTAACCTTGTGTCTTGAAGATTCCTTAACTGGCGTGCCATTGTGGAACCAAGTGATGTTAGGTAAGGGATCTGCATTAACACGGCACTCAAATAAAAGACGTTTTCCATCTTCTTCTTGTCGTATGGCGGGTTTTTTCGCGAATGTCGGCGCGATTCCGTCGATTTGTCTGTAACATTTACGTAATACAAATTAATATATTTTACTGTCTTACTTGATTAAAGCTCAACAAGTAAAAGAAGAAATAAAATGAGCATGCACGTTATTGGCAAAGCGTTAACTAACATTGTATTATAAATTAATATACTTAATTTTCAAATATCATGGAGGCCATTAGGAGTGTTATAAATGATGTTAGTTATGAATGCAATCCAAAAAGTCTTTACATAAGTGGTGCCCAAAATGTCAATTCCCTATCACGTGTGGCCTTAACTAAAAATTCTACTTGCGTCGCTGCTGACGCACGCATAAACACTTCGTGTGTTTTACGAAGCGCACATTCGGCTGATTGTCTCTTTTCATGTTGACTTCCTGTTTCGCTCCGTTCGTGTGGGCACCACTGGTTTATGTGTACAGAAGGCCAACTGGTTATTACATTTCTTTTATCGATTCAAATTTTGTAATTCACTTTTATTTGAAACCCAAATTAAAACGAAATATTACAGATATGGACAATATTCTAGTAAATCTGAGCTAAATACTCGAAGATGTGAATTTTGAAATGATGGACAGTTTAAATTGATGTTGGACTAAACACAGTCATTTGGTAACAATCACTATTGTTGAAACATTTCTTCACTCACCTTAAGTCTTCGAGTAGAGAAAACTTGCCAACTTGTTAGAAAAAAGCGTTTTGTATTTATTAATCAATTTGAAATGATGGAGAATTGGTAATTTTATTGAAGCAGTTAAGAAATTAAGCGTATATGTAAATAAATTTTAAATGTAATTTAACGATCTATTTAACTAATCATAGCTCCGACACTTAAAGCTAGCAGGAGTTTCATTATTTTAATACGGTTGCGAAAGCATTAGTAATAAATTAAAATCAATAAATTTGAATTGATGTAGCTTACTTTTCTTTGGGTTCGTCAGCAGCTGAACAAAATTTAGAGAGCGTATAAATACAGAAATACATTATGAATGAAATTCAAAATGAGTACAAAGTAATGTAAAATTCTCTTGGTCTGAGTATTAAACTTATATGCATATTTAGTATATATTATTATTTAATTTCGATTTACTAATTAAATTTAGTATACCATTTAAAATTGTTCCTTAATCAGGTATTGCTGGGAGAGCCTATATATTTTATTAATTTGTATGTATGATTGACTTTTTAGACTACTTAATATTAAATTATATTTCAATAATATAGCTGAATTAAGAGAATGTTCTATCATCTGTTAACACTGCATTCACTTCAAACATCTTTATTACCAATTGTTTAATTAATTTTAAATATTTTGTAAATATATGATTTCGAGTTTGTAAAATAGTTTACCAACTTACGTGTGAAATTTAAATTAATTGATGCGGACACTTCGCCCGACTTGTTTTTAGCCTTCACCTTGTAAAGGCCAGCATCTTCTTCAACTACATCGTCCAGTTCTAATACTACCGTAAACTTGTTGTCGCCAATGGGCTGGATTTTGAATTTGGTTCGACCATCCTCTGTTAATTTATTTTCACTACGAAACCATTCAATATCCGGCTTCGGGGACGATAGTAGTTGACATTCAAATATCAAACGATTGCCGTCATCTTCTTGATGCAATTGTGGTTTTTTCACAAAGCTGGGAGCGAAATCCTCAGCCACCCCCATGCTGAGGGTTTTCTTTTATCGTCTTCAACGGCTCAGGCTCTTAAACTCTACAAAAATAGCAACAACATATTGTAATCCGTTAATATTATCTATACTAGTTTTATTTACTCATAAGTAAAATGATGAATAATTTTTCTATTAAGTTCTGGAACGTTAATTTTGAGGTCTTATAAGTCTAGAATTAATTCACTGCTTCATTGCAATGGATTTAATTCTCAGTACTTTTAACCATCTATTAAATAACTTATTAAATATGTTTCACACTTAGTTATAAGTTAAATTTTAAAAATATTACTAATTGATGTGAAGTATCTCTAACATTTAAATTTAAATTTGAACCTCACAATATATATATTATGCGCTTAAATATATTGTTCATTTAATTATTATTTTACTTTTTGGCCTTTTGTCAGCCTTTAAGTATTTTTTTTTCGATTTGCTGGGCAAGTGGGAAAGTTGGCCATATTTTGAAGTTTAGCAAATACCAAAATTGGTGCTACCAGCTTTTAATATCTATCATTATGGACATGTTATCAATATATAAATTGAGTTCTCCAAGAATTTAAGTATGTTCATAGTTTAATTCCCATATTTATAAATATTATTACTACCTCAACATTATTTAGATGCATTATATTTTATTTTATGCTAAGACATTCTAGTTTTCATGTTTAATACTTATCTGGTTAAGTACATTATAAAAAGTGTTATGAACGTGAATAGTTTTTTTTAGCGTTTATCGATAACTGGATCTCAACAAATGACTCCTATCTCCCTTTATAAAGTTACATTAAACTAAATAAATAACATTAATAATTGTTATAAAATGATAAAAAGTAAATTAAGGAGTACAACTTCCCAAACTCCACATATTGGCATGTTTCCTATTTATTTTGTTTTGTTTTTGATTATCGTTGATTAATTCGTCGTTTTATTTAATGAGAAATAGAAATTTCAGTGTATAAATATTTGCTTAATAAATGAATAATATTTTAAATGAAGTCCAAATTTATATATCTCATTAAATAGAATATTTAAGATAACTTTCCTATTTTAAAACATATATATATCTATGTATATATATTTTATATATATATTATATTAATATTTATATATGGTACATATATATGTATAAGTTGCATATGCTGTTTTTATTATTGTGTATTATTAAATATAGATAAGTTTATTTAATGCATATAATAAGAATTTTTATTATGATGCAAATAGTGTGAATATAAGAGTTCAAGATATTGACGAAACGGTAAAAACCTAAATATAAATGCATGTTCAAATGTATATGTAACGACAGTTGAAACATTGCGCACGACTCATCAATATTTTGGAAAATGGAAACTTGATCGTTTTCCTCTCTGTTGGCACTAATATTTTAATAGAAAAAACAAAAAATTCCCCACACAAAACCGAACATTTTTAATGTGTTGCCCGTTTATTTTTAGTCATTCGTAGTCACCGTTTGTAGTTTGTATTATATATACATATATATGTACACAGATATATACACATACACAATATATAGAGGCGTACGTATATATGTATGTACGTAGTATGTCATCCACAACTATATGTACAGATGTAGGAATGTATTTACATAAATGTAGGTACAGATGTACGGTACGAGGATGGATGATCCAGACGCATACGTATTTTATACGTGTACTTGTATATAGATACAATCATTATTGATCATTTCTAAATTTAATGATCAGCCTCTTCAATTCTGTTGATACATACATATTTTCGAGTTGCTATTTTCGGATCGAAATTCTTTTTGAAAATAATTAATCTGCAGGAAAATAAAATGTTGCCCACAGGAAAACATATATTCCGACAGAGACGGTGGTCTTTTGGTCAAGTAATTGACTAAAGAGAAATTCAATTTAAAAAAAAAAAATAAAGAGCCAAGAGTTTTTTAATTTGTCAATAGAATTACTTGACTAACTGTATGCTTGTCGGAGTATCTATTCAAATGAACATATTAAATTCATACTTTAGAATATATCTACATAAATATCCATACTTCGGCATTCTTATGCATGTGTGTGTTACAAAAGTGAAAGCCTGAGAAGCCGAATACATATACATACATATTCTTGTACACATACACATGCACTTTTCAAATACTCTATACACACACACACACAATAGATACAATGCTTTCAAAACGTTTCTCCATTTTATTGGCTATTGGTAGAGTACGATTTAGTGGTCATACATACAAACTGTATGTTAATTTACATTACATATTCCTGCATGTAGTATATAATCTATGCATTGATACTGACTGAGTTTTCATCACTTATTTTTTGGTTTTTCATTTAAACGAGCCAATCTATTTTTACGCCCGACAACCGTTACACAATTCCACGAATAGACGCAGCTGTACATATTTATATGGATATATGTGTATGTGTATGATACGTGTACGTATGCGTATACGTATACGTATATGTATATGTATATGGCATGTATATGATTATGTATATGATTATGTATGTATATTTTAATGCATAAATTTATATTATAACCATCACGATAATTAAATTTGTATTATTTCATTTGAATTTTGATAGCATCACTTCAATTGCACTTTCACTTTACATAAATATAATCACATCTCTTTCTTTTATTTATATATATATATATATATATATATATATATATACACATACATACATATATGTATATGTATGTATGTCCATTATGTACGTACTCGTTTGCATTCAGATTACGTAGTAGTATGTTATTAAGTTGATACGTACAACTAGACTACAGATAACACAGTGCAAGAGACACAGCACAATAATTATCCTTGCGTGTAAACGAAGCGAGCTCCCCGAGTGTTAATCTATTACTGAATTTTCCCGAACTGATCGCAGTGAATTCAAGCATCGGGCACCATTATAGCATTAGCTTTGCCATCTCTTTGGCGGCCAGCTTTCAGCTCAATTATTCTCATTTTCATTCTCACTTGTCGAATTTGTTCTCAGCACTCGTGGAATTTGTGTGCTGCCAGAATTTCAAGGGCTAAAATACTCAATTTGATTAAAACGTGGCAAGAAATAGCTAAACGAAGTATTAAAAGTGTCTAAATCACTTGTTAAAGTTATGTATTAGTAGTTACCTTTTGCTTATTTATTTATCTATCGTAAACACAGAGAATTCATTTAGAATTTCAAATAAAATTAGAAAACATAATTTTAAAATTAACAATTCAATTATTTTATATACAATTGTTCTCTCTATCCGAGACATCGTCGACAGAATCATTATTTCTCGTACTGAATTGTACTTTTAAAATTATTAATAACGATTTTAGTAGAATTTTCCCAATTGAAAGAACAGATTTTGTCGTATCAAAATCTTATCTGCTCAATATTATTTCCATAATAATTTACTAACACCCTTAATATATGTGTTAAACATCGAATCATTTGTTTTCTTTACAATATTGAAGTTAACTGTCATTCAGTTGCTAGCATATAAAATCATTCCTTAAAAAAAAGAACAGCCGAAAAATAGCTATATTGGCATAACTGGATTGCTCACTATTTTCATGGTGAAATATTTATCAAGGTGACACAACAACCACCAAAGCCTCTTTATTGAGCATCTGTATCGTTAAGTAAGGCAGTCAGTAAGGCCAGTTTTCACTTTTATTTCGTGAATTTCCATCTGAAAATGTAGACTGAATTTCTCTTAAATTTTCTGCTGATTAACGACAAATTAACCAAATACTTTTAATTATATCCCAATGGCCTGTCACATGGAGGAATTACTAGAAAATTCACCTTGGGCTGTCAGTTGTGTGGTGCTCGGGAAAATGGAAAAAGAAACAGTATTTTTTCACAGGTTTTTATAAACTGTATGCAAAAAACAATATATATGTACGTATAAATGTAAATACGTAATGATCACACTTGATCGAAAAAATTTAACAGAATGCGAAATATGTATAGTTAGTCAAGTAGTTGTTGTGACAGAAAATTCTGACAGACTGGCTACTGACACCACGTTTGCCACATTTACACTTATTAATTGTTGGTACATACGAAAACTTGTTTTCAAAATCGTACCCCTCTTGTAGACGTATCTAATTTTAAATTTACTTTATTTTAATCAAATTTTTTAAGCGTATAAAAGTATTAATTAAGAACTATTTAGTATTAATATGTGATGTGATCTTAAGGGAATTTTGTTTTGACTTAGAACTAACACGAAGTTCAAATAGATTTTATTAGTAAAACTAAACTATTTACATAGAGCACTTATATATGTATACTTTCTTCGAAAATTTAACATTTTTCTGGTACAATATATTTACATAAAGTGGTAACCATGAATATATACGGGGACTTTACTCAAATTAGAGCAATTTTGCATATTGTCAAAACAACTATTTCACTAACTGTGTGTATATTTATGTACAAACAGATACGTAATTATTAAGCATACTTATAAACTTACGTGTACACTCATACAGTGAGCTAAAAAAGTATTGGCACACGTCTAGTTAAAAAATTCCTTTCGCATGGCACTAACGGAAAGTCTTCAGATGAAATAATGTGAATGTTACGTAGTTCTTCATTCGCAAATAATTCTGACACCTATTGTATATATGTATACTAGGCAGACATAACTGTCACATGCATAAGTATATACATAGATTCTAGAAGAGAAAAGAATTAAGTTTATTTATAGCAGCAAATGCTCATTAAATATAAAATTGTTCATGAATATCTATAATGTATTTATAGATTCATACGTAAGTTGTGTGTGCCTATTTATTACCTGCTGCTGCATTCATTGATTTAAAATTGTTTTTATTTTACTAACTTCCGAGTTTATTGTCCGATCGTAATGTAATTTTTATGACATCGATCTTAAATGCCGAAAATTTAATTTTACATTCAGAGCCGTGTAAATGCATGAATGCTTTACCGGTGTTTTAAAAATAACGCCATATTTTTGAGTAAATAAATTATTATATTTAATTTCATATTAATTACAGATATATTTAATTTCGTATTCCTCATTGTGGTTATGTATACATGTTGTTAAGTGTAAACTCAGTAGTTTTAGTTTTGGTGAAGATGTGATTTCGGCGCCCATAAAATTGACGCTCGACGCGTCCCTTGATACGCCCCTGACTACGAGCAAATTGTAATTAGGAACTACTATGTTTGTGTTTAAAGGTAATTTTTTAAATTATGACCGGTTAAACTTTGCGAATTTGACGACCGTTGATCGGGTCATAGGTGTAATTAAAATTTAGCCGAAACATGAGCCAAAAAAGCTTTGTCTGTCTTTGTCAATCAATAAATAAATGCATTTAATTTACAGGTTTGGCTAATGAAAACCGCTACAGAAAATAAAATATGATACCTTTTTTTCTACTTAAGTTAGCTGCTTAACTATATTTTTATTGTGAAGATTGATCTTTATATTTAACAACAATAACTGGGATACTGAAACAAAAATTTGGATTGTCCTGGAGTCTGTAGTTTTGGATTAAAGTGAATATAGGCGGATAATGAGACTTATAAACAATTTTCCGACCTTGGCACAGTCTCAAGAAAACCTTACCATTAGAACCCTTCAGTTCGGATGGAGAAAACTATCACTGTTGTAGCTGCTGCCGATTTATCACGCGTTAAATCCTTCAAGAAAACGGTGCGACCGTTACTGTTACTGGATATCGTTACTTAAACATGTTTTTATAGCCTGTGCCCATTAAAAATGGACAAAAAAGGCTATAATGAATTTGTGTGAATGTATGTAACAGGCAGAAGGAAGCATCTCCGACCCTAAAAAGTATCTATATTCTTGATCAGTATCAATAGCCGAGTCGATTTACACCTGTCCGTCTGTATGAACGCGTGGATCTCAGCAACTATAAGATCTAGAGACTTCAAATTTGGAATGTAGGTTCCTGAATACCATACGCAGATCAAGTTTATTTTCAATTTTCGATATTAAGTCCCGTTGGTTTTAAAATTAGAACGAGCCGATAAGTCGAGCGTGCGCGACAGTAGGAAACCCTGTGCACGTCTTCAAAGACAAGTATTTTCATGATAATTAGATTTAAATAAGTATATCGCTTGAAGTCGATGTTGCCTGCATTGAGAGTAGGTAGCTTGCGATAGTCTGGCAACACTGAACTGCGGCTGTTGATTGTTTATGTTTAGCGCCACAGCAGACGAAAGGCATATCAAACATACATGAACAAACGCGTCTGAGGGTCTGCGGGTCAGATTTTGTCCAGTCGTCTACTTGCAGGATCAGCTGTTGGAGCACCTCAGCAGCTACAAATACTTAGGAGTGCACTTAGACAGGTATCTTACGTTTTCAAAACATGTAAGCAGCATCATCGCAACTCTAAACAAGCCGATCAGTCGAGCGGGCGCGACAGTAGGATAGCCTGTGCAGGTCTTCAAAGAAAAGTATTTTCATTATAATGGGACTTAAATATATCGCTTGAAGTCGATTTTGCTTGCATCGAGAGTAGGTAGCTTGCGATAGTCTGGCAACACTGGACTGCGGCTGTTGATTGTTTATGTTTAGCGCCGAAAGGCAAATCAAACATATGTATGTATATAAACAAACGCGTCTTTTCGTTTGTTATATCGTCGCCGCGGCGCAGCGACTGCGCTGCTACTGCGCTGCAACGTATGTGCTGCGCTTCATAAATTTGTTTATTGAATAACTTCTGAGTTTAATATCCGATCGTACTAAAATTTGTAGAACACATTGAGAGTAGGATACTTATTATGTGTGCCAAATTTCAAGTCTCTAGCTGTAAAACTGCTCTTGTTATCAGCTTTTCCGAGTTATGGGCGAAGGGGGCGTGGCATCGCGATGAAATTTTCAGGACACATTAATCCCAAGCTTTTTATCATGTGTGCCAAATCTCAAGTCTCTAGCTTTAACATTGCTTATGTTATGGTGATTTTCCTCATTTTAAAACCAACGGGACATGATATCGAAAATTGAAAATAAACTTGATCTGCGTATGGTATTCAGGAACCTACATTCCAAATTTGAAGTCTCTAGCTCTTATAGTTGCTGAGATCCACGCGTTCATACAGACGGACGGACGGACGGACGGACGGACAGACGGACAGACAGACGGACAGGTGTCAATCGACACGGCTATTGATACTGATCAAGAATATATATACTTTATAGGGTCGGACATGCTTCCTTCTGCCTGTTACATACATTCACACAAATTCATTATAGCCTTTTTTGCCCATTTTCAATGGGCACAGGCTATAAAAAAAGGATCAACAAAATGAGATGGCTCCTCACCAGCAAAAAACTGTCCTTAAAAAATAAAGTCAATGTATATAAGAAGTGCATTACTCCCTCCTGGCGATATGCTCTACAAGTATATGGAATAACGGCTAAAACCCACCTAAACAAAATCCGCATCCTGCAAGCCAAGACTCTCCGTTTAATAAGTGCTGCTCCTTGGTATGTGTATGCGTAAAAAAAGAGGAAGGCCTATAAGGAGAAGACTGAAGCAGCATCATCCAATTGATCTCGACAATAGAAATTTATAATGTTCAAATCCAGTTAATAAATGTACATATTTATACTTATTAATACTTAGTTTTTAGACTCAGTTGGCATTGTATATTTTCTCATATTTTTAAGTTAAGTTGTTTGTTAATAACAGAAAATTAAATGTATAAAGAATTAAATTAAAAAAAAAAAAAAAAAAAAGAGATCTAGGCGCTCATACAGACAGACGGACAGATGGACATGACTATACTCGGCTGGTGATAATTTATATACTTTATGGGGTCTGCCGAACTTCCTTCGACCTATTACGCACATTTTGACAAACTTAATAGACCCTTTTTACTCTTTTTTTTAAAGTAAATGTTCTAAAAAGAACAAGCCGATCAGTCGAGCGGGCGCGACAGTAGGATAGCCTGTGCAGGTCTTCAAAGAAAAGTATTTTCATTATAATGGGACTTAAATATATCGCTTGAAGTCGATTTTGCTTGCATCGAGAGTAGGTAGCTTGCGATAGTCTGGCAACACTGGACTGCGGCTGTTGATTGTTTATGTTTAGCGCCGAAAGGCAAATCAAACATATGTATGTATATAAACAAACGCGTCTTTTCGTTTGTTATATCGTCGCCGCGGCGCAGCGACTGCGCTGCTACTGCGCTGCAACGTATGTGCTGCGCTTCATAAATTTGTTTATTGAATAACTTCTGAGTTTAATATCCGATCGTACTAAAATTTGTAGAACACATTGAGAGTAGGATACTTATTATGTGTGCCAAATTTCAAGTCTCTAGCTGTAAAACTGCTCTTGTTATCAGCTTTTCCGAGTTATGGGCGAAGGGGGCGTGGCATCGCGATGAAATTTTCAGGACACATTAATCCCAAGCTTTTTATCATGTGTGCCAAATCTCAAGTCTCTAGCTTTAACATTGCTTATGTTATGGTGATTTTCCTCATTTTAAAACCAACGGGACATGATATCGAAAATTGAAAATAAACTTGATCTGCGTATGGTATTCAGGAACCTACATTCCAAATTTGAAGTCTCTAGCTCTTATAGTTGCTGAGATCCACGCGTTCATACAGACGGACGGACGGACGGACGGACGGACGGACAGACGGACAGACAGACGGACAGGTGTCAATCGACACGGCTATTGATACTGATCAAGAATATATATACTTTATAGGGTCGGACATGCTTCCTTCTGCCTGTTACATACATTCACACAAATTCATTATAGCCTTTTTTGCCCATTTTCAATGGGCACAGGCTATAAAAATAGTTCCATACACTAAAAGAAAGTTATTTGCGTGTTCTTATTGTAGCAATATTCATCAGCCACCCTGTACTCTATGCAAGCAGTGCAATAATAATGTGTTGCATACTCTTCGGATAGCTTGAAAAATAGTGGTTTGTTTTTAGAGTGCCTGTCTTTAATACAAATGTATACCACACCCAAAACCAATTCTTTTCTAAAACCATTTAAACTAAAAAATCCGGAACATTTGTTTTCCGTAAATCTTTACAAACTTTTTTGTTGCTTTCTGTATGTACATATATTATGTTCCAATTTATTAAAAACTTGCTTGAAATTTTAGACTGGTTCTTATCTATTTATCAATTTGTATTTCTTGCATTTTGATGTTTTCAAATATACTGATACGCGATCCGAAAGGACAAAACCCACTTCTTCCCACTTATAATTATTACAATGTTAGTTAAAGTTTCTATTTAAAATTAATTAGCTATAATATTATGCCCTATAATTTGATGTGTCTCATTTCCAATTCCTACAGGCCGAAGGGCGCGTGGCATTTTCACAATGGGCTCATATATCAAATAGTAGGTACTTCATCAAGTTAAATTTGCATATAACTAAAGTGTGTGTTGCTGTGCTGTTCACAGGGTATCTCGTATTCTGGCATTCCCACTAAAACGTTCTTGCTCTTGATTATAACTGTTCCAGTGCTGCAATTGATTAGAGTCAAATAAATCCTCAAGTCAATTTGGGATTTAATCACAAGTCTAAGGGCCCTTGTCAACGTAAAGTTGAGCAAACATTTTAATGAAGTTGATCCAGAGCCGAAATATGGATTTTTAACTCCATAAATAAGTCGAGAATCAACAATATTGCCACAGTGGTTGCTATGAGAGCGTTATTGAAGGACCAGGGGTAAATCACTTACATACTTATATAAAATTTACAACAATTGTTGCATGCATCGCTGAATCACCCTTATGAATTTAGTGTGGGGAATACTACGACGTGTGCGTATTGTATTAACTCTCATACCACACACCTTAATAACTACCAGAGATATGTCTATAAGCATTATCATTACATTTTCACTAGCAATACAAATACTGTCAATGAAAGGACTTTAAATTATGACTAACAAATAAAAGAAATATAAATATTTCTTTTAGCAAATTGGTAAGTTAGTAAATCCAGAAATCAACCTCTTGACAGCCAATTTACTTTCTGCATTAATTGCTAATTGCAAAAATGTAAATATGTTTTTCGCCTTTCTATGTATATGAATATGTAAGTACGTATATGTAAGTTCATTATATATTTAATACTACGACTAGGTTTCTTAATGCAATTGTCATAAAAGTCTATTTATATATGCATGTAGTATTTGTTTCTTTTTTAAATGATGATTTACTAAAGTTGTTATTCATAATCGCCTCACAGTCGATCAAGCAAAGGATTTTCTGATCCGATGAAGAATCAGTATTCAGTATAGTACTATATCTATTCTGATTTTGTTCTTTACCCATACTTACCTTTTTGTTTGAATAAGTTGCCACAATATTTATAACATAGCTTAAATTGAAGAATTGAAACAATTAAATTGATACAACACATGGTTAGTCAAAATTGTATTCAATAATCACACCAATTAATTGTAATGATTGGTGGAATCCTTGGGCGGAAATATACATATGCATTTATTCTACAACCTCCATGCTTACGAGTACAAGTATATCAATGATTTCAAGTATTTAGTTAGAGATATGTAAATTCGATTTTTGGAGTTGCTGCCGGACTGTTTATCTGTCGATATGAACTATGTTTTTGTCAATACTTAATATCTAAGCGCAATCCTTTGATGAAAGCAGATAATTTTTAAACAGTGGTGCTCAAAATGCGAATTCGCCAACACGCGTGGTCGATGCGAAATTTGTGGGCACCTCTTTATGATTTAAACCCATGGCGAGTAAAAGCAAGATGCAAAAAATTGTTGCTTCCCATGCGAGTGTGCGGGTCCGTGTGAGTTGTTGTGAGTGCCACCGGATGGGGCAACGCCGCCATTGGCTGCCGCCGCTGCCGCATAGTTGTAGCTCATGTGCGCATAGGAAGGCATGGAAGGTGATATACTATCGCTACCAAAGCCAGGTCCATGGCTCAGCCCAACGCCCATTTGACTGGGACTGCAAGTGGATTGGCGAGCCTCCATGGTATGATGGGCGGACGAGGATGCTGCCAGGGACGGTGGCGGGGGCGGTGGCGGTGGCAAACCGTAGGACGATAGCACCTCGTACCCAGCTGCGTTATTCGCATTGGTATTGGCATTGGCATTGGCATTTGTCGGCCCGTTCGAGACATGCGTATTTGAGGCATTCAATGTGGGACTGCTGCTGACAGTTGCGCCTTCATTTGAGGCACCAACACCAACCCCAACACCCACAATATGGTGTGGTCCGATGGGCGGTGGACGCAGTGGCATGTGGCACGGGTACATTGATGGTGGCGTCAGATCTCTCTGCTGTAAAATCGGCGAAGGAGGTGCCAGCGATCCGACGGTTGAATGGCTGAAGCTGGGCATTGATGAAACCGAGCTGAAATTATATAAATACAGCAATCGAATTTAGGAATTAGTGTGAACAGTTGAGGGGTTATATACATACCCATATCCCTCACTCATGGATATCGCATTGTGATGCATATTCGAATACATGGCACTCATTGAACTGCTGAACCCACTGTTGAAATTGAGGCGAGGTGATATCGATTGCACGAGAGTGTGAGCAACATGATGATGCTGATGCTGATGTTGGTGCTGATGCTGATGTTGATGCTGATGTTGATGCGGATGCTGATCAACAATTCCCAGGCCTGGCGAACATGCATTGCCCACGTCTTCATTTAGCCGACCACCCCCAATGCCATGAGTTCCGGTTCTTGAACTTGAATGATGCACGTCAGATGTCTCAGATCCGCCAGTTGGGGTTGCTATTGGATTTGGTGAAGCCACACCATTTAAACCGCCTATTTCAATACAGATAAATACATCAAATTTCAATATAAATAAGTTGCAAAAAAAAAATGAATTGGGCATATCTCTAGAATGCATTTTATAACATCACGTATGATAATCTGATTTGAGTTGTCGACTGATTTGTCAATATACATTGTGCTGCAGAAAAGCTAAAGGCTACACTGACAGTTCTGCATTGTGTGAAAGGCTGAATGCTACTGGCTAACATAAAATATAAATATAAGCGATTGCTAAGGTGCATGTGTGTTAAGATAACACAGGTTAACTTAACAGTATAAGAAAATATAACAATTTGCTGTAAGTTAATAAAATACTTTTCTTTAAAGACCTGCACAGAGTATCCTGCTGTCGTGTGCGCTCGAATAACCGACATGTTTATTATTGTAACGACCTAATATATATTCGTTTTCACTGATGCATTGAAGTATCCCAATCCGATAGCTTTTGAAATGGTTCGCTACTTATGTTTTGATCACATTTCACATTTAAAAAATGGACTTTAATATAATAGACTTACTGCTTGTAGAGCCGACCAAAAGCGCCGAACAACCACCGAGACTGTTAGGACTGTCTGTCATGGACGCTGTCGCTGAAGTCGATGAGGATGTTCCATTTGTACCCGTAGAGTTGGGAGTTCGGCGTTGGTTTCGCAACTTTTCCTCACGGCGCCATTTGGCACGTCGATTTGAAAACCAGACTTGTATTCTCGCCTCAGGTAATCCAATTTTCCCCGCTAATCGTTCCCGTGCAAACACATCTGGATAATGTGTTCTTTCAAACTCTAAAAGCAAAACAAAAATAAAAACTCTTAACATGTTATTTGAATATCTTTAAATTGAAAGTCTTAGTTGCTAGCTATAAATTCGGTTTATGATAAATATTATACTTGCAGAGGGCACTATGTCAAATTAAAGTTAAATTAGGTAAATAAAAATAAAGATTTATAAGATAATAAAGATAAATAATAGATAAAAAAAGTTTTAATTTACATTTAAGAAATGAATTAAAGTCAAGATAACAATTTTACCATTTAAAGTATAGTATTTAAAAACTATTACTATTGTCATTATTACTACTATGATATTTATCACCTTAAAGATATTAATAATAATTAAGGTGATAAAGATCATAGTAGTAATAATGACAATAGTAATAGTGATAGTAATTTTAATAATAGTAATAATAATATTTATATAAATCATAATAATAGTAACGATAATAATTGTTATACCTATATTAAGATTCGAACTTGTTGTTAACATGATAAGCAGTATAATAAATAGATAAATTATTAATTATAATCGTAAGATAAACTTTACATAATATTATCAGTATGACTAGTGCACAATTAAAAAAGTACTCATACTTGTAGCACTAGGAAGTAGTCAAATATATATATATATATATATATATATATATATATATATATATATATATATATATATATATATATGTTATTAATTCAAAATCAAATTAAAAGTCGACTTTAAAACAATTATTAGTAAAGTTAAACGTAAAATAAATTAAATATATATTGTGTGACAAGTGCAATAATCTATTAGACTATTGTACTTGTGGCATTAGGCATGCACATATACAATTAAAGTAGATTAAAAACCTTTGGAATTCGATGGCATAACATTGGTACATTCAATTTTGACTCGACTATAGTTA
This sequence comes from Drosophila histrio, assembly GCA_958299025.2. Lineage (NCBI taxonomy): Eukaryota > Metazoa > Arthropoda > Insecta > Diptera > Drosophilidae > Drosophila > Drosophila histrio. The sequence continues at coordinate 45,064 of CATQJB020000004.1, read as the reverse complement.
CTTATCTATCTTAAGAGTTTCGATTTCAATTATACTTACAAGTCGTTTGCTTAAAATACATACCTTTTTCTAAACTATCAATTTGCTCATTTGTAAATGATGTGCGGTTCCTCTGCAATTTTCTTTTCAATATTAATCTGGCTTGATCATCTTCGTTAGTTCCGATGTTGGATGCTCCACCATTTGAATTGTCTCCCTCCCCGGATCCTGTTTCGTCCGATTGGTGGCCATCAAGTTCTGCGAAAAAGCAAATAAACTGTGGCATTTAATATTTATCTTATATTAAACTTTCTTTCTAATCATAATGACATAATACCATTTTATTTGTATTTATACATTAGTACATTGAAGTGTTTCCTTGCAATATTGTTAGTCTAAATCGTAACAATATCGCAAGGAACAAGGAAAAACAAAAATTGCATCTAATACACAATTCTCAAATGTTTATACGAACAACTTAGTTAAGGTATGCATGTATGCTGGTATCAAATTTGACTTTATCCCCACATAGAGTCCCAACAGCTCAGTCAAGCGTAAGGCTGAGATAACAATTGATATGTACATGAGAAAATAAAACCCATTCCCAAATGTCTGCATGAACATATCTGATGCTCGATAGAATAAAACGATGTTCCGAGAGAAACACAAGTAAGACTACGCTAATCTGTAGTTTATTTTCAATTTCGTATGACACTCCCACTTCGCCCATACATAAAAAAGTAAATATGGCATTTCGATAAGAACTTATTACAGTAACTCAATTTTTTTTTCGGGTAATATCTTTATATACTATATTAACCGGTGCATCACTAAAATGATTATGAATTTAACGATACAAAAAAAAGAAATTAAGTAAAAGAAATCCATACATTAATACGTTCAACAATTCCTCTTTTGGCAGTCGTTAATCATCCGATTTGGATAGTTTTTTGTTTGCTTGAATGGGTTTAAAGAGATGCAGGGACGAACCAAAAGTTTTTCTTAAAAAACAGTGCGTACTAGAGTTTAAAGCATTAACAATATACTATGAAAATATTGTAGTCCAAAAAAAAAAAAAATAAATACTACTTTTAATATAATGAATATATAAAAGCTTAATAACTATCATTTTAAATATTATGGAAGTATAAAAAACATCGCGTACTAAAATGAAAACAACATTATATATTCTATAACATAATGATAAGTTATTATAGTTTATCAAATAAGGAAATAATACTTTAGATATTAGGAATATATTATATTTTAGCAATTAACTAATCCTACTTTAAATATTATGAATACTTTCAATATAATTAAAGAATTAAAACATGGCTTACTAGAGTTGATGGTGCAACAAAAGTATAGTTTAACCAATAAATAAATACTACTTGAAATATTAAAAATGTGTGAAAACAGAGTTTACTTAAGACCAGAAACGAATACAACATTATATAATGTTGTGGTTAATAATTAAATTTTCTAGTGTTTTTTAAAATACTATAGTTTAATAACTAAATAAATAAATTCTTGAAATATTATAAAAGTGAGAAGTACTTAGAGATGAGAAATGCAGTCCCCCACTTCGAAAGACGTCAACATTCACATCAAAGAGGCCGCAGGCCACAACATTTGGATCTCAGCTTGTCACTTTTGATATTGCTTAGGTTTTCTGTGTCTATCTCTCTGTCGCTGTCGCTGTCTGTGTCCCTGTCTCTGTCTCTCTGTCTGTGTGTGTATGGGTCTCTGCGTGTGTAACTGGCATTCAATATTAGTGAATGTGACAGAGCAAATAGATGCTGATAGCTCTGAGACATGCCGCAGGTTTTGCGAGCCAAGTCCAGTCCCGGGCACACGTCACTTGCCAAATAAACTGCAATGTGCTGACAGGCAACAACAACAGCAACAGTAACGATGATGACAAGGGAGTGTACGAGTGAACGACAGTGGTTCTCTGTTACTGCCATGGTAGAAAATACATTAGAGACACACAACTGATAAGGCGACAATTGTAGCATGAGGTTTACGATGCGATGTGATTTTATAAATATGTATTTTGTGCTTTTGCTATTTATGCACCCCATCTTTCATGCATATTTTCCAACCATTTCCCCATCCCTTGAATCATGCCACCGCAACCCTGGCGACAACGGCCCCAACCCCCGTTAGGGTTACCACCCCCACGGTTTGGCGTTTAATGAAGTGTCATCGCCTGTAAAATGAGTCTGTAAATCGCATTAAAGCAACTACACGGTTTAGGGTAGACCTTGTCAAGTACGACAGCAATTCCCGTTTCCGTTCCCCTTATTATTGCCTTGGCCCGAGGCTGCGGATTATACAGTTACAGTTACTTGTTCTGACAGACACATACATGGCCTAAACAAGCACGCGGTTAAACTTTACCCACTGAGATTTTGTTTTCGAAAACTTTGAGTTCATGTGGTTAAACTAATTATAAGATCCTCGGTAAATAGCTATATATTTCTTCTTCTGTGTGTTGGGACTCTTAATTCAAATCATTTGTATCTGATAAACACTTAACTAACTATAAACAACATTTCGTTTTGGCCAATTATTAAACGACAGCAATTACTGGAATTGGTCTAACAACAATGATATTCCTACTAATAGTTAACTTTCGACGGATAGTTCTTATGACAGCTAAATGTTATAGTAATCTGATTTGAATTAAACTTTCTCAGGATGTGTAACACAATACCAACCAGTACCAACCAAATTTAGTTACTCTAGCTCTATAGTCTCTGAGATCTAGGTGTTCATACAGCAGGACAGACGGACAAGCCTATAACCACTAGGCTATTGATGCTCATCAAGGATATATATACCTGTTACGTACATTTTTAGACCCTTTACTTTAAAAAAGTAAAACGGGTCTATTAAGTTTGTCAAAAAAAAATGCGCATAACAGGTCGAAGGAAGTCCGGCAGACCCATAAAGTGTATATATTCTTGATCAGCATCACCAGCCGAGTCAATATAGCCATGTCCGTCTGTCCGTCTGTCTGTATGAACACCTAGATCTCAGAGACTATAAGAGCTAGAGTCGCCAAATTTGGTATGGTGGTTCGTCTATGGGCTAAGCAGACCGCCTCCGTAAATCGAGAACAAAATTTTTGAAATCACATAAAACGAACATTTTTTTTTGAATTTTGGCACACAGGACAAGCATCGGGGTCCTAATGTATTCTGAAAATTTCATCACGATCGGACAATAAACTCGGGAGTTATTCAAAACTCAATATTACTCAGTGCCGGACCAAAGGAAGAAGAAGAGCATATTGACGAACAACGCGTTATGGGGACTTCGACTGTAGCCTTTCCGACTGGTTTTTAACAAACCTAATATACCATTATACGTTTTTTAAAAAAGGGTCTAAAAACAAAAACTGTGAGATTAGTTGACATATCTCAAAAACAACAACGTTATTCAACTAAATGTTGATTATCACTAATTGTTCAGAATATTCAGGTCAGGCTTTATATGATAATACTAGGCTCACAATCCATGGGATTAGTTGAAATATTGCAAAAAAACCACAAGGTTTTGTTAATAAAAGTTAACTAATCGTTCCTATATGATATATGAACCCGATACGGCTTCGACATTGATATACCAAGTTACATTAATATAGCTTCAAAGCCCAAAGGGAACAAATCGCAGCAGTTTTATGGAGTCTGGCACAAATTTGTTTGTAATCGGAAATATCCTTTATGTAAAGTTTTTAATTATTTGTGATTTGTACATTTTTAATGGAATCTAAAATTAAATAGAAAATAAACCTAATCCGCACATGGCTTAGAAATCCCAAGTACATACAAACATTAAGATGTAAGATGTGTATATTCAGATGTATCTTGTCTAGCATATATTCAACTTTGTAAACTTCTGATTTAAATTGTTTGACTAAAATGCATGCATTTCTGTGTGCATTCTATCTTATATATTTTTCCTTATATCTATGGGTGAACAGAGCAATTGTAAGATAAATCAGAAATGCTTTTTCTTTGCGTAATTCAATTTTATCCAATATACGCACGATTGACTTGAAATACGAGTAATGTTCCTTGCACTCACTACTACTTCTTCTGCAAATCTCTACTATTTACATACATTCCTACTCCGATATGGATTACCTTTTCCGTCCTTAGAAGTACCATTCAACGAGTATTTTATTTTATTTCCCAACCGTCTACGAGTGGGAGAACTTGCCGTTCATGCGTAAATATGAAAAGCACGTGACCAAGCGCTCATTGTTTGATTGGCCTTGACAGCGGTTGCTGATTCTTATCCACCTTTCTGGGTCCAGTTCTTACTTCCCCGAGACTCGAAAAATGTGTCATGGCCCAAAGGAATTTACAAGGTAGGAAGAGGTCTCACATATGTATACGAAACCAGTCGGAAAGGCTACAGTCGAAGTCGACTATGAGAGACCCTTTACTTATTCTTCTAAATGGAAATAAGAGTAACACTAATAGTTCCCATAACGCGTTGTAACGTCAATATGCTCTTCTTCTTCCTTTGGTCCGACACTGAGTAATATTTAGTTTTGAATAGCTTCCGAGTTTATTATCCGATCGCGATGCAATTTACAGGATACGTTAGAACCCTGATACCCGTCCTATATGCCAAAAGTCAGGACTCTAGCTTTAATATTTGTAAAAAATATAAAAATTTTGTTCTCGATTTACGGAGGCGGAAGGGGGCGTGTCAGAATTTTAAGATAAACTTTATCTGTTTATCCCATAGACGAACCACCATACCAAACAGACAGACGGACATGGCTATATCGACTCGGCTGGTGATACTGATCAAGGATATATATACTTTGGGGTCTGTCGGACTTCCTTCGACCTGTTACGCACATTTTTTTTTTGCCAAACTAAATAGACCCTATTTACTTTTTAAAAGTAATGGGTCTAAAAAGTAAGATAGCGTGCAATACCAGGGACAACTTTGAGCTCACATTTATATCTTGAAATGCGATAGAAACTCTGGTTGTTAGCTGTTCTTAATTTATTAATAATTTTAATAATTTATTTGCACTCCGACGGCTGGAAAAGTATTATATAGAACTATTCTATCTGTCCAGAAAAATATATCTAATACTTAAATGCTTTAATAATCAAGTTTATCTTACCAATTCGCTCAAACAGCGAAGGAAGAGGAATATGCAGGCATTAGGTTGTTATAGTTTATTATATTCAAGATCAAGATTAAAATTTTACATTTTGTGTACTTTCGTCAAAAAAAAAATGAGCCGAGAACCAATAATGATAAAAAATAATTGGAAAAACAACTTAATTATATGAATACTTATTTCTGTACTAAGAGAGTTTTTAATTACAAAATCTTTAATTTTAGGACCATTGTTATGGATGTTATGGATTTCAGAACCGGTCTTTTGTATCTTTTGTGTTCAGTGATCAGTGTTCAGATACATAATACATGCATTAGTTTCTGCTAGTAGGGTCTTTAAATATTATTTAATTGAGGCCGATCAGACACTAATTTTAACAATTTCATTGCTCCTCATTTTCGACGTTAAGCTAGCAAAATAAATATCTGAGAAACTTAATTGTTTCTTAAATATAACTTAGTTGAATTATTTTTAACATAAATAACTGACTGATTAACAATTCTGTATGACACATACGATAAATTCGCCCTCAAACCAAACTTTCGCAATTAGGAACAAATGTGTTATTATATTTTACTGATTTTTTCTCTAAAATCTTTTGTGTTTATTACCGGGATAATTGTCAAATACACATGATTGTTTACATTGGAAAAACTCACCTTTTTTAAGCATAACATCGTCTTCGATGTTACAATTGCTCAAGTGAACATTTTGGCCTCCAATGTTGGTGAGATCAGTTGGTGGGCTCAGGGGATGCCCTGGACCTGGACCCGGACCCGAACCTGGGCCTGGGCCTGGACCAAGTGCGCCAACGCCTCCGTTTGTGTATCCAGTCACAGATAGTCCGTCGGGAGAAGGAGGAACTTGACCGCCGTTCAAAGGAGCTGCATACCAAGATCCGGCGGAGTAATGTCGAGGTGGCCAGCTCTGCTGCTGCTGGTGGTGTCCATGGGCTTGAAGCGAGTGGTTGGAATGGGGATGGGGAATGGGGCTGAAGTGGCTGGGCACACTGGTAATGAGCTGACCATGTCCGCCTGCGGTTGGTGTTGATTCCAGCGACGGGGCGTGTTGGGTGTTCAGCAGTCGCAGCTTCTCGTATATCGACTCCTGTTCGCTCCCCTCGCCGGAATTGCTGGCACCTCCGCTCTCCGAAGAGTTCAAAGGTGTCGCCGTTTGCAACAGATCATTGGTGGTGCTTGTTCCCACCCCATTGGCCACGCCCAAAGTATTACTGTTACTACTGCCAATACTGTTGCCATTTCCACTTCCATTTGGCTGGGAACTGGAGCTGCTTGTTCCTCCACTTTGTTGCTCCTTTTGTGCAGCCAAGTTTCTCAGCACACGATTTATGGACGACACCTGGAATTATATCCAAACGAGATCAAGTTTAAATTTCAGATGTTAGAATTATAAAGGTCAAGTGTTTGTACTTCTATGTGCCCCACACCAGGCAAATGTCTAGTGACGAAATCATATTTAAACCCCAAAATGTTTGATGTTAGAATTATAGATGTAAATTTAAATATAAACTAATAAACTAACTAAATGTTATATCATAATAGTATTTGTACTTCTATTCTATACGAAAGCATATTTACGCCCCAAAATTTCTGATATAGACTTTAGTAACGAAATATATTAAATTTAATATATAAAATGTTTTAAAATATTTGTAAATATTCTATATCTTGATTTTACATTTAAAATATGTTGACTGAAGACTTTACGAACTTCTTCTGCAAAAACACACCGATCAGAAACCAGAAACTTCGACCTTATACAAAGAATTTGTATATCCATCTACACATTTTCTGGTTTTAAGGTCATTTGGTCTTTTATAGTATTTGGTACTTATATCATGTATACGTTCTAAGAATAGCAAATACATAATTTGCATTCGTTCGAACTTAATTTTAGTCGACCTTTTCATATGTAAATGTAACAGATTTCACGACAGAATTTAAGTACACTATACAGAGAATATTGGAAAAAACTTCAACTTCACCTTTCCCCAGTTGACAGCAGCTGACGCTAAATTCTTACGATGCTTTTTTAATTTGTGTTTTTTTTTCATTATTATTTTAAGGCAATGCCTGCGCATGACAACGCTTTTGAAATGAATTCAAAAGGCAAAGGCAAAAGCAAAAGCAACGGGAAAAGCGAACGAACGAAAGAAAGAAAGAACAAAACGAGCAAACATATAAATGAACGAGTAAGAACAACAGGGAAGAGTGCAGTTAAGTGGAAAAATTAGGCAGAAATGTCCTTTCGAGGGAACGAAAACTGAACGCGAACGCTTGGTATAAAAACCTATTTTGAAAAATAAAATGAGCGCCATCACTAAAAGTCGTATACCATATACATATGAGCTTACCTACGGACATACGCGTGTCCCATACACACATTCGCATGCAGAGGGGAACACAGTTATGTAAACAAGTAAACATACACACAGTGTATAGAATATATATAAGTATATATCATATAAATAATTATTAATGTAGATTTTCGAATTTACAAAAATGTTATATTAAAAAAAAATATAGAAAACTTGAACAGTCTGGCATTAATTAAAAAAATTAATGAAAAATAGATATTGTATATATTTTTAATAAAATAATAAAACATCAAGTTAACAAAGTAAATGAATTGTTATTGACTCGTACAAATTCCAAAAATAATATGTAAAATAGTATATAATCACAATATTCACATATTGTTATTCTACATACTATTAATAAATTAAATGTCGACCATTTTTACTTAAAAATAAAAAAAATATTTTTTAACCTGAATTAAAATAAATATTTATTTAAAATAAGTAGAAATAATGATCAAATTAATGTGCAAATTGGTCTGGCTATTTTAAAAAATTTGTATTAATTAACAAATTAATTTAAATGTTATGTTAATTTTTTTTGGATTAAACTAAAATTGCATGTGCCTAAATGCATGCAGTGATATGCAGTAACGTGAGCGTGAAAAGCTGTCAATGTGTCTTCGAGTTGGATACTGGGTATTTGGAAGTCGACCACTTCTGCAGGGTATTGAAGCGCTGAAACTCTCGGAACAAATTATCGAACACATCCAACAGCTAAGCACTAACGCTTTCACCCCTCAGCGAATTTGCCACAATTCCCTCCCATTCCATCCGATGCCGTCTCACCCCATCAGAAAAGTCTAAGGCCTGCTTCCGTCCATCCAATCGTACATTTCTGCGTCTGTTCCTAGTTCCGAGCCGAACCAAAAAATTGTGATATCCCCTTGCGCGTGAATTTCAACGCTTAACGCTTTGTGGTGGCAGCGCCTGGTCTTGGGCCCGACCCTGTGCCAGTGCCTGGGCTGTATTTATTTAATATTGTACGTTTTTCATATATTTCTAGCACTGATTTCCCTTTTTGTCGTTTAATGTGCATAAAAGATTTTCCCTTCCATTCGAATGAGCACATTTTCCACACAACTGTCAATGGGGAAATGTACAACGCAGGCCATTGGCATCGCTGTCACAATTTATTTTGTTTCTTTGCTTCTTTTCTGCTCTGCTCTGTTCTTTTCTTTTTTTCTTTTTTGCCGTACTTAATAAACAATAAAAAAAAAATGGTAATGCTAACTAAAAGTGAAAAAGAAAAGAACCAAATAGGACAAAAATGGCGTCAAGAATACAATAGATTCAAATGACGATAAAAATGGCACAGAATAAAGTAATGCCTAAATTATTGATAGACATTTTCTTCACCAATCATTCAACTTACAGACCACATATCCTTGAATAAATGCATAAAGTAAAATTACAAGGATACGGACAATAGCTGAGAATTTTACGGCTAAGTTTGTTAAAAGAAATACTTTAAGTAAAAGCAACATAGGCAATTAGTGAAATTTAAAAAAATACTACAAAATTAACAATCGGGATGGCCTAGTCAATATACGTCATGGATTTCCCCAATTTTAATACCAAATGTTGAATCAATTAAACAATTTAAGAACTCCATCAGACCTAACTTTGCATTTGATCTTTCCAGTGAAAAATATACAATTTATCTATAATATATTTAAGAGGTCAATTTTAAAGTATTATTTTTTAATTTTATTTTAAATATTTTTACTTATTTCTCTGCTCAATTTGCAGTATTTATGTTTAGATTAATTCATTACTTTTAAAATAAATTAAAAATTGTAGGTAAAACCTTGAAAATAAAAAATCTTTTATATTTGCCAGAATAAATTCAATTTGTAAATTAAGCCATATTAAATCAATACGATTTAAATTTCAAAAACAATTAAACTTATGTAGACATTGCTTATGTACTTCACTTGCGAGATACTTACACTAGGTATGTTGTCATTTGTGCAAACATTCTCCTGCAATAATCTATCCCGAATTTCCCAAGCAAATATGCTGGGACATTCCCGTTTATATTGTGAGATTTTACTAACGACCTCAGCAGTGGCCACCCTTGGCTTGGAGCCTCCAATCGCGCGGGGTCGAATACTTCCAGTTTCGTAATATCTGAAATGAAATGAATGAGTTAAATATTATCTATTGAATTATTATTTAGTTAACACTAATTAATCAATCATATATTGACTGTCTTTCGCCAGTTCAATTAATATCAAATTAAAGCAAATATTCGAATAAAAGAAACATGCATAGCTTTTACCGATTCGCCTCATACGATTTAAATATTATAAAGCCTTGAATCTGCCCAATAGAAATCAGGGTGAATATCTCAATAGCTCTGTATAGTACTCACCTGCCTAAAATTTTGCTAACGCATCCATTGGAAACTTGAAGAATCCGAGATATATCACATGGTCGAGCTCCGGAATGGGCTAGCTCAACGATTTTCTGTCGTGTCGAGTCTGGTAATGGCCTTCCTCCAACAAACACTCCACCCAGCTGATTGACACCACTGTGACCTGAAATATTCAACATATTTGTAGAACACTTGTTGGACTGACTCTCGACAATAGATTTCCATGATTAATGTCATAATCGACGCAAAATTAATGCAGTTATGTGTAAATTGAGGGAGTAAAAAATAAGAATTTTCCCAATAGACGCGAAACTAATGATAAACATTTAAAAGTGCGTATATAAGATTAATAGATATATTTTTAGCACTTTGTATTTCTATTTTCGAGTAGTGATTAAGGGTTACCAATCTGGAAACTGTTTTTCGTCTTCTGAGACCCCGTATATACCAGAATAAGTAAGTATTAATTATTTTGTATATAATTCTTTACATAATTTATTGTATAGTGTCTCATTTTGCCTATAGACCTATAGAGTGTCTCATTTTTGCCATCCTTTATTCGTAGTTAAGTTTTCTTGCCTAGAGATAAATACTGAGGGTTGAGGAATATTCACAGTTGACTTGAATCTGGAACCTGTTGGGCATATTGTATCGACTTGAATTCAACTTGTTTTCTACTGGACGTAGTTTCAATGGGGCATAAAATTTGTTTTGGCACGCTTTAAAAGTGTCAGAATAAATCACCCCAAATACGGGTCGAGGTTTTTAATCTTTCTCAGGCCGAATTCATCCAATATTTGATAATTTCTTGAAATATTAAAGTTTAATTAACAGTGATATGAATTTAACTAATATTTTGTTGATTACATATTAAAAGATACCGAAATAATATGTTTACTGTATTGAAGAAATATTAAATGAGGTTTTTTCTTATCAGTGCTCAGCTTCCGTATTTAATTATCCAAAACTAAGAACTTGTACTAACATATCTGCCAAATCGACCTAAGCTGCCTCATTCTGTTTGTTTCATTCGCATTCCCAAAGTCGTCTTACCCTTTCTTACACATCTTCAGTTCAGTTCAGGCTATCAGAAGGTTTAGAAACAAAATAGAAGAAAACAATAAAATCAAACGGTCAGATAAATTCGTTTTAAAAAAAGGTTGCACTCGGAGTTGAAGTCAAGCATGGATTTCAAACACATTTCCTAGTATTGATTGCGACAAAATCCCAAATCCCCCAAAATCTGCGTATCAATTTAATTCTTAGCTGCAGCCAGTGAAGCATCAAAACGGCTGCCACTTTTACCCAGTTATCGTCTGCCTGGAGATGAAGATTATGGTTGAAAGCTGAAGGCTGAAGGCCGAGAAAGGGCTAATTCCAAATACGGTTCAATTCAGTTGAATCGGTTCATAAGTTTCAGTTTCATCTACTAGAAATTTGTTTAGGCATTCGTCAGAGCTAAAGTGGCACCAATTTCAGACAAGATAACAATGATAACATCCTCTTATTCTTATTTGTCAATCCGTGTATCTATTAATCAATCAATATTTTCCATTTCTCCCCAAACACATTAATCCTATTAAAAGGTCAGTTCAATAAGCAAGTATTTTGAACAACATTATTAGAATAAATAATAATAAGAGAGATTACACTGAGAGAAAAGAGACTCTTAGAAATGAGTAGGAAACGGCACTATATAGAAGTAGTTCAAAACTCGTGTTCGAAATTGATTTTCATAGCCAATACTCATAGAACAAGTTCGTAGATCGAATATCAATAACTTACTTTTGAACTTAACAGCTTGTTTAAGCTTATTTTCAATTCACTGTTTAGTTTTGAAATACTATAATGCGTAACTTTTAAAATTTAAGCCAGATCGAATCACTTGACTTTAATCTTTTAGATATTAGTGAGGAAGCAAGTTTGAAAAGTTCGAAATACTTTAAAAATTAATAATGAAAATGTATCAATTATTGCTAGTTTGATTTGCCTTAAAAACACAGAAACTATTCAACAAAATATTTACATGCCAACGTAAAAACTGTGAAAAAACCGCATTGAATTTATAAGTTTGCAAATCCGTGTTAGCTTAGACAGCACGTTCTCACATTCTTGATATGAATGAATTGCAATTCACATCTGTATTTCCATTCGCCAGTTTGATTGTTACAAGGAAAATGAATAATGCGATGATTTACCAAAAGTAACAAGCCGGACAAAAGCGAGAAAACATCTTGCCAAATGGGATTAACAATGTAATTGCAACACAAATCAGAGTTGCCAATAACAATAGTGTAGTGGACCTAGCTTTGTTTCTGGGTCTGAGTCCGGGTCGGGGTCTGTTTTCTGACCAGCGAGGGAAAACCTACCACTAGGAACTACCAACTGCCAAGCGGCACAATGTATTTGTGTTCGGTTCGGTTTGTCTGCAAATCCGCTAAGGAGCCTCATTTGTGTTGATGAGTGGCGGGGAGGGAGAAAAAGACAGACAGACACACGACAGGGCGAGCGAGTGAGATGTCAGCTTGGGGTACACTCAGAAAAATGACTACTCTCATTTTAGAAATTTGCTTGTGTCTTTGAAATTATCGCTATAATTTCAAATTGTCAGAACTTCTTTCTTTTAATTAAAGATAATAATAAATAAAAGTTATTTCTTCTTGAAATTTAAATATCGTCGTTATCTGAAAGTTTTATTTCTAAAATTTGGAAATACCTATATAGATATCTAATTTTAAAGAGTCATTGCCATAAAATGGATGGAATATCTTATATGGTAATTTAAACATTATTTTCTAAATTCCTTTTGCTTAAAAAAATATTGAAATATTTATAATTATTTATTTTACTATTTTGATTTTGGTTTTTTCCGAAGTGTATGTACGTCACGTAAAGCAAACAAAAAACATCAAAAAGCAAGAAAATGTTAAGGCTTTTGTTTGTTTTTATTCGACGACTTTGGCTTTCAACATCGTCGATAATTGTTTTCATTTGTAACGACACGAGGAACACAGATCCTTCAAGATCATTATTATAGGTGGAATTTAATTGTATTGATGGCACAATGGCGCGGACATAACTGAGAGTACTTAACAGCACAGCGGGTGACCAGGGAAACAAACGAGGAACGAGGGAGAGGGTCGGGACAGTAGACAGTACACCGATCGGCAGCATTTTCTTTGATAACCCCAGTGTATTGTCCGCAGTGGATGATGATCAGCTCGGTTCTGGTTTTTCTTTTGACGGTGAATCCGTGTTAAGTATAATTGGCAGCATATGCAGCATCTGGATCGTAGAGCAAGTCATCCACTCCACTCAACACACACACACACACACAATTAGCGGAAAAATCAATGACAGGCCAACTTATCGCAATTTTCACACCGAAATGCCAATTTTTCACTTCATTTTTGGGCCCCAGACAAGAGACAAGAGCAACCCTGTGAAGGGCATTGAGCAAATGAGTCAATTAAATGTGTGAATGTGTGCGTTGATCTTCTTTTTATATTTTGACACATAATTCGTGTAAATCAATTAAATTGTCTACTTTGTGACCAAAGAATTTGTCCGTGCCCTGAACTAATATTAACATATTCAAATAAATCAGTTCAATTTTAGTTTTTTTAGTGCTTCAAATTCGTTTCAATAATATTAACTGATATTAACTAATATAATAATATTAAAAAAAGAGCAGTTAAATTTAAAAAGTATTTTAAAAAATTAACTAATAAAATAAATAAAGTATAAACTAATTTTAAAATAGACCAGTTTAATTTGAAAGTGTCCAAAAATGCGAAATCATTCCCTGCTGTTGCATAGCTTTTTAAATTCGTATCAATCCCCTTTTTACAAAGGAACAATTTGAATCAACTAAATGATCTGCATTGTGTCTGAAAATATTTCCCAGCTAACCAAATTAATTACAATGCAAATATTCAAATAGATTAGTTTAATTTTAAAAGTGCTTCTACCCATCCAGAAATTTAAATAATAATATTATTACTTCAAGTTCACAGAACAGAAAAAAATAAGCCTTTAGTCGGATTACTTAAATGTGTTAAAAAAATTTTCTTGAGATAAATCAAGAGATTGGATATGCACTTGTATTGCATATTATTAAATTGTTCAAATTACAATTAGGCATATTTCTCATAAAATAATACATTTCTCTGTCCTACAATACACCCTTTCTACTAAACAGTTTATCTAATTCTAAATACATTAATTTGTATTATTCAGAGTGGCTCATTTGAGCTATTGAAATCAATTGTACGTTTTCGTTTCCTCTATCAATTATATTCCAACGGAAATTACTCATAATCAATGAAGTTATTCAAGAAATTATTATATAAGTCGAATATATACTAGTATGTACAAATATTATAAATAACCAATAATTCTCAATTAATTTTAGTCTGAGATATCAGGCTTATTAAATAAACTAAACTCGAGAACATACAAATAGTCATTCTAATGATTCGGAAATCAAATAAAGTGACCGTATTTGTAATTAGTATAATACTTTTTGAAAATTGTTGTGAGTTAAATACTTGTACATCACAAAGTTGGTATCAGAATTTTGGGGACTTGAATATGCGCTTTTTTTAATTGTTGTTGTTGTTAATTGAATACTTGTACATTTTTGTAACAGTTCGACAATTTCCATCACAAAGTTGGTATCAGCATTTCTGGGGAATTGAATATACGCTTTCGTCACTAAGTGGACACATCGGTTAGGGCTTTCAATATGATTTCAATAAACAAATAGGTATGATACGACCCAAGCGTGAGCTTATGAGTGGGAGAGGTAGGATTGCAAATTGGAGTTGGCACATACATTCATCATCTGTCAAGTGGTAATAAGTTGTTGCAAAGTACGAAGATGCTGCATGTGGTGGCTGTGGTGCTGTGTTTCCATCAGCGGCTTCCATCGCAGCAGTTGCCGCCTTTCCGTTTAGTCCGGTGGCACTTGCGACACTCAGACAGGGCAAATTTCTCATAGCAAGGACATTGTCTATAAGAAAAAAGAGCAAAGTAAACAGAGAATAATGATCACAGCAACAATCACAATACATGCTTATATGTATAGTATTGTACATGATAAGAATACAGTTAACAGTTAACAGTTAAATAGGTTTCTATACTCCCAATTTGTTGACTAACTTTAATACTTAATACTCCTAATAGAGATGTTCCACAATTGTCATGGCATTCTCGATAACTCAATCAATTTTAACCAGTTTTCCCCAGTTTAAGAATTTTCTTTCATTCAACTTGTAATTGTTTCTACACCAGAAATTTATTCGAGGATGTTTCCCAACTGTTAATGACTTTAGGGTCTAAGTTATTTCTTAATTCTACAGCAAAATAATGTAAAATAGTTCTTTAGGTCTGAAATTACTTTAAATATTTTACAGATTTCCCTGCATCATTGTTTAAAGAACTATTAGAGTATCTTGAGTATTTCTTAACAATTTTTCAAAGTTTTTTTTTGATTATATATAAGTTATGACAAAGCTAATATACTCTTAATACACTATCAATTATAGTGTTCATCAACTTGAAATCCTTCTGCATTTTCCTGCAGCCAAAGAATATATTTTAATACATGTATAAGTATTCCATTTGTTTTCAAATAATTTTCAAAAAAGTTGCCCTGGTTTTCTATACTACAAGCCTCCTATATTTTCCCATAGTTGTACTACTTATAATACGAGTATATTATTAAATAAAATATGTTTTAATTAGACGATCCATGAGCGATTTTCTAAACACATATCTAGTGACATTGGATGTTCCCTCTGTCTCTTAAATTTGCATTAAGTTACAATACAATTTTTTAAGACAAGACGAAACTGTCCGAAATCAAATATGCAATAATCTTTATTTCCATTGCGAATTGATCAATGTACACAGAAAAAATCAGAGATTCCAACACAAAATAAAATCAAAATGTTTTTCGAAAATAAAAATAGTTGTCACTTAAAGAGTGAAATGTTTTTCGATATAACTATACTTCATTCATGTACGGTTTTTCATTTCGCTCTTAGCAAATAATTGGAATTGTACCTGTTTTGTACTTGAATCAAATATTTTAAGCCTCATATATTGCCATTTAATCCATATATAGTCTTAAAATAAGAAATAATATTCTGGATACTTATTAAATAAATAATTGAAATTCTTAACTTAAATTTTAAGATGATTTATTTGATCTGTTAACTAGATTTGTCTAAATTATGAATATGTTGTCATTTTACTTAGGCATATAGTAAATAAAAGTAGTATTGATATTAAAACACATTTTTAATTATCAGTTTTATCAAAGATTGCTTCAAGTTTAAGTTCAAAAAGTGATATTCTTGTAGAGAATAATTTGAGTCAAGTCTTTTGTACACAGAGGACAAACCAAACTAAATCTCACAATTTATACATTTTTACTTAATTCTCTGTGTTTATATGGACATCATTTTTAACGTGTTAACATGTATTATTTAATTATCAAAACATATTTAATACTACAACCTTTCATTAAGTAAGAATTATATTAAGTTTCATATATAGTTATTACTTTGTTCATATAAAAATCAAGTATGTATCATTTATAATAAATTCTTTACTTTGCAGATACCGAATATTCAATAATATTCAATAAATAAACCTTTTTGATTTGAAATTGAACATAAAATAACATGATACAAACTTGTAAAATAAATACGAAAAATCTAAATTAAATATGAAAAATACTTGCTTTAAATATGTATACCGAATATTTTAATAAACTGTATGCTAAGTTGAAAAAAGAATGTGAAACATATATAATTTGAATGCAATGTTATGATCATTTGGGATTTGAGCGGGTCCCTGTAGAGACACAGGGTATATTACGGTCGGGGTCCCGACTGTTCGGCTTGTTTAATATATTATAGCATACTTTACGTATTCCCTTATTAGTTATTGTACTAAAATACCAATATGCGTAATAGTTAATGGATTAAAACCAAATAGAGTACTTTTACTTATAGCTAGACCCATGGGAAGAGCTGTTAAAAAGTTATAATAAAAAAGTTCCAAATGATTGTATAAATATATTTGATTGAAATATGTCAACAGAAGATTTAAATATTAAAATAGGCATATGTTATGGGGTTTTTAATTTAAAATAAATATGATTAAGCCTAAACTAAGTATGACACTTTTGTAATATATTATATATCTTTAGCATACTCTAGGATTATACCCTTATTAGCTATTGAGTTTATAGAGCTTAGACATGAAGGTAGAGAACAGATAACATACCCTTGTGATTCATATCATCCAAGGTCGGCAATCGTTCAATTAGTGCGCCCGCCGACCAAGGAACTGCCCCCAAGGTCGCCGGAGTGGGTTGAAGCGTAAACATAATTGCGATGATAACGATGATACGATGAATCGCGGCTATCCGATGGTACTAGCTAATGTTATTCGAATTTGGATCGGCTGTCAGTCGAATTTGCGTTTACTTTGACAACATCCTTTAGTATAATCATATTCCACTCGACATTAATATTAATAATAAAATCCCAGGGTTCTCTGCGGGCGGCGGCAACGGCGACGACGACGGCGACGGCACGCAGAGTTACCACAACAGAGTCCACAACAGAATCCTCGGGGAATTCATACAGATGGCTGAGGGATTGAGTCGTTATACTGTGTACGGCGGTAACTCTTTGTTTTTGTTATGTGAGCAGTGCTTCTGCCTTTGTTTTAGTTTCCTTGTTCATTTCATTTTATTCACTCTTCGTAATTAAAAGGGCATGCAAGGGCATGCATTACGCCGTATTATCACCTTGCACTTGTTAAACCCGTATTCGCATTCGTATTCGTATTTCATTTTTATTTCATTTCATATTTGTAAAAATCACACACTCATTAATATTTATGAAATACTGCGATTTGTATTTTGGAAAGCTTTGCGATAAACTGTTTACCGAGTTGAAAATATATTTCTGAGCCGTCGGCATAGAGTTACTGTAAAGCACGAGCAACAGTGCGAATGCTAATGCCAATATGACTGTCGCATGTTCTATATTGTTGGCCCAAGGTCCAAGTGACTGGGGCCAATATAAACAGTGGTGGCTAAGCGGCTGCCTTATTGGCTCGCCAACTCAAGCACTTACCATCCACTTCGGGCGTAGCGGCAATGGGCCACGCTGATTGGCTGCTTGCAAGCTGGTCGGTCGCCGCTCTCCCTCTCGTCCAGTGCACGTGTTCCGGCTGCGTGCACAGTGCAACTGTATATGTGCTGTGTCGGTCTGTGCTGTTTCACCCTGCTGAACAAGAACAGCAAACAAAAAAAAAAAAAGGACATGCCAACATAATTCTGCCAACGATGTTTGCGTTTTTTTCTCTCTCTCCGCACATAAAGTTTCATAGATTGAATTGTGCATGCAACAAAAATCGAACTTCAATACTGTGAGCCGGCAGTTTAATAATTGTTCCTTGGGTTAAATGCCTAAGTCAGTCTTTAAGTTATTTGCATGATTGTAGATACGATCGTAGATACGATATTCAATCCTGGACAAAACTCCAGCTTATACACATATTTGCAAAGAAACTTGTCTCTGATAAGAAAGACAGCTTGCTAAGCTCCGGAATACCCGTCTAAAATATTTTATTTTGAATGTAAGAAAATTTTAAGAAAATATACTAAAACTAAATCATTTTATTTTTTAAATAAAACAATCTAAAAGATACAAGTACAAGTGGGATCTGATAATCAGGTTTATTTTACTATGATTTTTCCTAGAAGAATATCCTTATATATAATGAATGCACTTCTTACAAACACAAATCATAATATGTATTAAGCTATTGATTAAGCTACATAATCTATTTTAGAAAAATATACCTATAACTATACCTCAATCTTGAAAAAATGAATTAGAAGAGAATCTCACCCGCATACTGGGTAAATTAAATTAAGGTAGGGGTCTTTTTTAAACTGTTCGGCTTGCTATTTTATTAATGTACTATTTAGAAATACTTATTGTTTAAAAAGAACTACAATTCGATAATGTCTGTCTGAATCGGGTTCGAAACCCATGCCCGCTAGCGTCAAAGTAGTGCACGCTAACTACTAAGCCACTGCGCCTGGAGGGAATCAACTGTCAAATTGCAGATTTGGTTCTATTCTTGGTGTTTATTATCTGATCGCAATGCAATTTTCAGCACTCCCCGCTAAAAATAGAATGTAACCTGAATCTTTTATTTGATTTGCTTTGTTTTGGTGGAATCGATCGAGCACACTCGACTGTAGCCTTTCCGACTGGTTTGTCTTTGTACTTGGTATTTAGTAATTCTCTCAACAATATATTGTATTAAATACTATCTCCTTTCAATTTGACAGCTTCTAATTGATTTTTTCCATTCTTTTTTTGTTGGCATCTTTAAGTTTTATCCTTCGATTTTGAGTCTTTGTTCTTTTAATTTTTTCAAAAATTTTCGGAATACATACATACATATGTGGCTGTTGATATTTACATATGTGTGTATGTGTGTTTTGGGAAACGGTGGAACGGCGGGGGGTGGGGGATATGGCATTGGGGTAAACACAAATTCGATTTGAATTTGCCGAGTGAACAGGCGAGTTAGTATCACTCGCCCAATTGAATTGTTTCATTCCGATACAATAACCACTGCACTCTTCCGGTAACTTCCCACACGGCTTCCGTTTCGACAAACACAACACGAGTGAGAATACGATTACAAATACGAGTACGAGTCTCGTAGACGAGAGGGCAGCGAGGCAGATAACGGAGTTTGTTCCTGTTCCAGATTCCGGGCGTGGGCGTAGAATGTATTCATTTTTTTGTTTTTGTTTTTGTTGTTGCTGAACGGCGGACACACCCACAACATGGTCGCTTGTCTCGCTTGCGCTTGTGTGGCCACCACTTGGTCGCAGTAGGCAGCTGGAAAGAGATGTCTGCTGCTGCTGGTGCTGTGAAAGCGAGAGCACTTATTCAAATGCTTAAATGTTTTGCACAAAATGTTTACAAAATGTTTATGGAAATTGTTACAATCTACGAGTACGTGTAGTATGTATGTATATTCACATAATCACATTCCCTTGACACTTTCCACATCCGAAAAAGGTCAAGACGATAATAATGTAGATGTTGATATTATTTGGAGATTGCAAAAATAATACCAATCGAGTTTTAACCATAAGAACAGTCATTTTACCCATTATTGGCCTATTTGTTCCACTTGTCCATTCTCCATTTAACTCAGTCACTTTGAGACTGACATTTTAAAATACTGTTAGAAAAATCCATCATTTGTTTAGTTTACAACAAGTATTTCCATTGTAGATTTCTTTGTATAACTTTGCAGTTTAATTGGTTTCACAGTCGTCATTATCTTTGTTATAACTAATCATTTAAAGACCCATAACGAAGTATAGTTGCAAGCATATTTAATCAACTCCCAACTCTTTATTTTAATTAAACAAACAAGTAATTAGATCACTCACAAATTAAATGTAACATTTCTCATCCATTTAACTACGAAACTTCACCAGAATATTTGCAATTAACTAATAACTAATTATGCAAGCTATAAATAAATCAAATATCATTTTAATGCTATAAATCCAAATATGCTGTTTGGAAGACATAATTAAAAAAAAAAAACAATTAGATTCAACTAGTTAAACTATCTCTAAGTGCATAGAAACAAAGTACTTGACTACGTGTATATGAAAACTACCGATACTAGGGTACCTTGGCTACACTTAAAGCCGACTATGAGAGTCCCTGGATACTCTGTGCAGGTCTTCAAGGAAAAGTATTTTATTAACTTACAGCAAATTGTTATATTTTCTTATACTGTTAAGTTAACCTGTGTTACCTTAAATACACATGCGAGTAAGCAATCGCTTATATTTATTTTATGTTAGCCAGTAGCATTCAGCCTTTCGCACAATGCATAACTGTCAGTATAGCCATCAGCTTTTTCGCAGCGCCACAGCGGCCGACATCGCAAATATAATTATCATACGCGCTCATATGCTCTCTCCCTTTGGCCAACGATTATGAAATAATGGATTTAAAACAAATTCCTTGATATCTCCTTTATTTATGGGTCGATCCGTATGAAACTTGCAGCGAATTGCTCAGCGTCTGTTATTAATTTTAGCCTGTTAAAATTGTATTTTATTTGTCAACTATATTAACTTAAGAGTAGTAATTTCCAGATTTAAGATAAAACGATTAAATCAGTTCTGCAATAAGGAAAACAATATAAACTCTTTCTGTGCGTATTGTGGATAACAAGTTCAAAGAAAAAGCCACAATAAATTTGTATAAATTGTTTCCTTTATCACCATTATTATCAATAACATATGGATGTCATACAAACAAAACGTTCGAAAAATAAGTTGTTTTATAGAAAATTGAAATTTCAAAACAATTTGACGAGCTTCCATTTATTGTAAAGTATATTCATTTTGTATTATCGTAGTATATTCTTGATCAGCGTATCATACACAATTCAAGTTAATTTTCGAATGAATAAATTAATCGAAATACATGGGAAACACTCATAAGTTTCGATTTATAGTCATAACAATCTCTCTGTCAACCTTAAAAACGAATTAAACACAGAAGTTATGCAAGAAACTAATTTACACAGTGAAAACTACATTAATTTATAATGTATTATAGTTAATATTATTATTAGGATTTTGAATTCATTTATATTTTATATATTATTGTTTTACATTGACGTGGACATGCTCCATAAGTATGTATAAATGTCTATCCTATATTCTTTCGTCCATTCGCATTTACATTTTTAAATTACACTCTAAAATAAATTAATTTTTAACTGTTATGATATAAATATGTTTGAGTATCAACTATAGTAGTTATTAATTTATTACGGCCTTATTCCTAAGACGCTAGTCACTGTTTAATGTCATATTTACATTATTAAATGACAAACTAAAAAAATAATAATTAAATATTGTTGTACTATTGTTATAATTAATATATTAAGATTTTATTAATGAAAATTAATGGACTATTGTTATGATAAAAATATGTAGGATTATTAACTATAGTTATTATATATTTATTTATTAATTTTTATTTGCTAACGCCAACACAAATCTTATAAGTCAATGTATTTCTTAATATTTACTGGTACATGCTGAAACAAATTAATCGAATATTGCTGTAATAAAAATATATTGGAGTATGAACTATAGCTACAGTTATTTTTACTATTTTTATTACAATGTTATTCTGTTTCGTTTTTATATTTCTTTAAGCGTGTTTGAATGTGTTTTAATGTTTATATCCCAAATAAATGTTTGGGCGTCCGATTATCATATTAAGGCCCACTAAAGTCAAGGTCGCTCTTTTCAATTGATGGATTTCGTCAGATGTAAATTGATGTTATAAGATGTGAATTGATGTTATAAGAAACGCTTACACCGATGCTGGGTAGTTTTTTATTCTCGTATCCCCAGCAAGCAGTTCCCCTCTATTGTTCCTGGAATTTTAATTTGTTAAGATTAGATCAAATGTGTAAGTATGCATCTTTTATCATACTTTATCATACTACGGCGTTTATGGCAATATTAAAAGAGAACAATAGAGAGCGGGGCCGGCGAGTCTGGTGGGTAACGGGTGAGTATTATTATAATACTCGTATAGGACACATGAAAGTAAATCTCTCTCGACAGGAAGTTGTGCCCAGTCTGTTCTAGACACGTGCCGACGCTGGAGCAAAGGATTTTCCGCATCTGCTTCTGCCGAGGGGTGCAGAGTTTTGAGGATTGTGTCCGTTGCCGGATCCGGCTCCGGCTGCGCCTCCTGGCGCGAATGGGGTGCGCAGATTCGCACCAATAATTATTAATAAGTGAAATCCAAATAAGAATTTCAAGATATGTGTAGATAAGTGTATAAAACGCAAATGTGCATCACCGAAAAAGCTTTAATTCCGTTCCCGATGACCTAATGATCAAAAAATTATATTTAACGTATTATTTAATGTATTTCTAGACTAATAACAATTGTGTATCCCTGTGGTTTAAATGGGAAAATAGATCTAATATAGAAAGCACTTAACATTATCATTAACTTGAAAAAACGAATGTCAATAATTTTAATATTTTAGCTATTTTATTATTTAATTGATGTAGCTGTATTCAAGAATTTAATTAATAAATAAATAATTTTGAACACGTTTCAATCAATATTAAAATATTATAAGCACTGTATTTTTTTTATTATTAATTACACACATTAACAACACTGTATTCCAGTGTTTTATTAATAAATAAATAATTTTAAATCAATATTAAAATATTATAAGCTATATTTTAGGATAACATGACATTAATTTAAGATTTCACTTATTTATTTTGAAAATAGGAAATTAGTATTCCTTTTTAGATGTATCTACGTTTAACAATTTGGATAGTATTGACTATAAGATTTAAATCAATTTATCTTATTATCTCCATCTTAAGACTACGTCACTTAAGATAAAGATACAAAATTTACTATTATTTGAAATACGCACAGTCTTAAAATAATTAAATACTTTCAATATTTTATTTATATATAATATTTTATTTGACACTTCACAAAACACTTTGAATCATCGATTAATTTAAATTCACAATGATGTATCGTAATTAATTGCTTTTAATATTTTATTTAATTTTTTAAAGCTGTTCTATACGAAAATTGTTAGCTGTAAAATTTAGTATTGTGTTCATGTAAGAAAAAAATAATAATTTCGTATTTCAATTAAAGTGCAGCATCATTTAAGTGATAAGATAATCAATTTACATAAGTTTGAACACTTTTAAAACATTTTAAATAGATTTTAATATCTGTCCTAAGATTTCGACCCTAAAGATTAGGATTAACACAATTTTTAAATATTATATTGACAATTCGTAGTATCATTTAATTTATAACGAGTAATTAACTACTTTTAATAATTTGTATACCCTGTGCCCATTAATAATGGGCAAATAAGGGTAGAAGGAGGCATCTCCGACCATATAAAGTATGTATATTCTGAATCAGTATCAATAGCCGAGTCGATTGACACCTGACCGTCTGTCTGTCCGTCCGTCCGTCTGTATGTACGCGTGGATCTCAGCAACTATAAGAGCTAGAAACTTCAAATTCGAAATGTAGGTTCCTGAATACCATACGCAGATCAAGTTTATTTTCAATTTTCGATATCATGCCCCGTTTATTTTAAAATTAGAAAAATCACCATAACATAAGCAATGTTAAAGCTAGAGACTTGAGATTTGGCACATTTAATACGAAGCTTGGGCTTAATGTGCTTAGGCAATTTCATCGCGATGCCACGCCCACTTCGCCCACAATTGGAAAAGCTTATATCAAGAGCAGTTTTATAGCTGGAGACTTCAGGTTTGGCACACATGATAAGTATCCTACTCTCAATGTGTGCTTCAGTACGATCGGATATTAAACTCAGAAGTTATTCAAGAAACAAATTTATGCAACGAACGAAAAGACGCGTGGTGCTGTGGCGCAAGCTACCGACTCTCGATGCAAGCAAAATCGACTTCAAGCAATATATTTAAATCTCATTATAGTGAAAATACTTTTTTTGAAGACCTACACAGGGTTCCCTACTGTAAAATTATTATAGGATGTTTAATTAGGCCCTTTACTTTTTAAAAAATAGTAAAAAGGATCTATTAAGTTTGTCAAAATGTGCGTAACAGGTCGATGGAAGTCCGGCAGACCCCATAAAGTATATATATTCTTGATCAGTATCACCAGCCGAGTCGATATAGCCATATCCGTCTGTGCGCCTAAATCTCAGAGACTATAAGAGCTAGAGTCACCAAATTTGGTATGGTGGTTCGTCTATGGGCTAAGCAGATCAAGTTTATCTTAAAATTTTGACACGCCCCCTTCCGGCTCTGTAAATCGAGAACAAAATTTGTGAAATCCCATAAAACGAAAAATATTAAAGCTGGAGTCCTGAATTTTGGCACACAGGACAAGCATCGGGGTCCTAATCGCGATCGGAAAATAAACTCGGAAGTTATTCAAAACTCAATATTTCTCAGTGTCGGACCAAAGTAAGAAGAAGAGCATATTGACATTACAACGCGTTATGAGAACTATTAGTGTTACTCTTATTTCCATTTTGAAGAATAAATAAAGGTTTATTATTACGCATATTTAATCTGTAAAAAATTTTTAGTATTTTTAAAAAGTACTTAGATAGCCAATAAATATGTTTAAACCCTATGCAACTTCATTTAAATATTTTGTAATCGTTTTCTTAGATGAAACACATACTTATTTATATTTATAGTAGATGTAGTTAGTAGCCAGTACTCTAATCTTTAGTTATTATATTATAATTAAAATACATAATAAGAATAATAATATATATATAAGATTCAAACTGTCAGCATGTAAATCTCTGGTATATTATATATATAATATTATATATGTATTATATTATATATAATTAAATGGAAAATGTCGCAGCCTGGGCTGTGGTCTAGTAGGCGTGGCAAGAAGTGTTGTGCCGGCATGAGATTACGATAAAGATTACGATTCGATTACCGTAAACTGTTGCGTCACTTTGTTGTTACCTCTATCTGCTGTTTTTACCGCTTTTTAACTTGCTGTCGATGTCGTTGTTGTTGTCGTTGTTGTTGTTGTTGTTGCTGCTGCTGCTGCTGTGCTGCGAGTGCTTGATATGGTCGGTCTCTGTACAAAGTCCTGTGTGAAGTCTTGCGAGTAAGCGATAAGGACATCGACGCAATGCCCCATTATTCAGTGCAAGTAAACGGATACGCACACACACGCACACTCGCACATATACTGTGTGTGTATACATGTACCCTGTACCCAAAGATTGAATGGGTAATAAAGCACAAAGAAAATGTGGCAAACATCTTCAACCATGTAAAGAAAGTATCGCATATACGCAGAAACTTAAGTATATATGTACGTACTCGTTATATACAGTTAGTCAAGTAATTGTTTTGACAAAATGCAAAGTTCGCATAAATTATTTTCTTGGATATTTTTATTGTATTTGCTTATTGATTTTAGAACAAGCTAAAATATAACTAATAATATTTATTGCTTTTAACAATTCGTTATACCCTGTGCGGGTATATTCAGTTTGTCTGTCCGTCGGTCTGTCGGTCCGTCCGTATGTCCGTCCGTCTGTTCGTATAAACGAAAGGATCTCAAAGATGGTAAGAGCTAGAAGTTTGAACTTAATCTCCCAGCACTTCTTAAATTTGCCGTTTGTTTTAAAATTGGAAAAAACCACCAAACCATAAGCAATTTTAAAACTAGAGACTGGAGACTTGGAACACATGATAAGTAGCTTCTGCTTTAACAAATCGAAAAAAAGCTGATAACTAGAACAGAAGTTAATTATTTATTTATTTCGATTTCTTGAATGAAATTGCATTATTAATTACAAAGAATGGTATATCCTGCACTCTTTACTTCTATTCTTAAGACTATTGGGCAGTTTATTCCCTTTGTATAATTTACAGCAAATTTGCTTAATCCATAATAAAATGCAACAATTATCACACTTGAAAATCCTAGTCAGCCCCTTGTTGTGATATTGGTCGTCACTGAAGCTGTTGCTCCCCACTGGGAATCGGACTAACGAGCCATTAAACAATTAAAGCATCGTCAGGACTCGACCGGGAAACGATGGCCCGAGAGAGGCATTTGACCAGCCAACCAAATACAAACAACCGAAAACACATATCAGATACACGATGCGTCGTGTAAAAGGAAGAAAGATGAGGAGAGCGGTGAGAGTGGGTGAGTGGGATTCTCGCTGTTCAACTACAGCATGGAAAACAAGAGCTTCACACAGACAAACACACACACACTCATGCTCTTCTTACCCATTCCATTTCGGACCACTTTGAATATGCTTCAATTATTATAAGCATTCCGTGCCACAGGGTGCCCCATCCGTACCTCCCACACACACACATACATTATACAAGGACTATCGCTTAACAAATGCCCCGCCCCTCCCCCCATAGAACCGGTTATTTTCAAATGGAATATGAAAAGGGGCGTAGCACAGTCCGTTGAGTGGCAGTAAAGTATGCACACGTAATTAAAAGGACCCATGCTGAGTGTGACCAGTTACAACTTTACAAATCTCCCTGACTCCCTTCCCCATCCCTGTTTCTGTTGCTATTTTTAAACCAAACTCAGAAAAGAGTTGTCTAATAATAGATTATAATCTACAAAGACGCAAGTTATAAGCATAGCTACAAACCGGTTCTGAACTGAGGTTCGGTTCAGTCGGTTACCTTATTTAAATTTATTTTGCACTTACTCGATTTTATACTTTTAATTCTTTTAATCGAAGATTTCATTGCATTATTTTGAAGTATGAATTATTTATTTATTTATAATTTTTGGTATTATTTTAATTATTTTTTATATAGCCTGGTTCAGGGCATCTAAAGTTTAATAAAAGTGTGTAACAGGTAAGAGAAAGTCTGGTATTCTTGATCATCACCAACAGCCGATTCGATATAGATATGTCCGTCCGTTAGCAAATGGATCTCAGAGAGGGAAAGAGATAAAGGCTTATTTATTTAATACTTTTCCAAATAGAATGATGTTATTAGGTTAAATATGTTAATATAGAGGTCTTATTGGCATGAAGAGAACAATTGAAAACTGATCATAATATGCAGGCTATTATAATTATAATTACTACGTAATATTATGTTTTAGGTAAATATTATTAAAATCATTATTTTTCATTAAGGTTCTTTAAAATGATTGCCATATCTTTCATAAAATATTTTATACTCTAAAAAAAATGAAAATTATTTTAGGTAAAATTAAGCCAATTTTTAAGCCAAAAACTTGAGTTCAGAGATTTGTAAAATAGGTCCGGCAGACGAACCTTTTCAAAAGTGTTGGAGGCCTAAGTCGACCAAATTAACATATACTTATTCCCGATTTATTCTGTACTATAATATGCATCTTCGACCTTCTAAGGGCCATTCACTTTATACCTTACTTTATGTATACTTTTACTTATACTTTACTTTACTTATACGCAAACTAATATATCCTTGCAGAGGGTACTAAACCTTTTTCATAATATTAAAAGTTTTTCCTTTTTCGGAAAAGGTCTTTAAGTGGTAATCAATTTTTAGCATAGTGTAATTGAACATGGAAAAAAAAATTATTGAATATTAAGAAATAAGTTGTATTTTTAGTTAAAATTACATGGTTTTAAAATTTTAAATTCAATGTAGTAAAACTAACGTTTCTTAAGTACTAGGGAAAAACATTTTTTTGTATTAATATACTAAGTGTATGTATCAATTTGAAAGCCAAGTATTTTGTGCGCTATTATATTTATTTTTATTTATTTATTTCTTATTATTAATCATCCCAGCGCTACAAGGTCTCCCTTATAAATATACTCTATTCCTTTACTGACGCAGAAACAAGTGATACGCCAAGGCACCCGGTTAAAAAGCTTTCATTGAGAAGCAGTTACCATCTCCAAATATCTTGTTATTACATTGTACTAAATCTTATTGCTTATTGCTCTGATTTCACCCTTCGTGTTGTCGTTTTGTTTGCAACATGCGACCATGTCAGAATCGCCTTAAAATCAACCGAGCGAAATATCAAAATTTTACAAAGTCTGAAATATTATCAGCGGATTAGAATCAAATTTTAGAGAAGCGAAACAACAGCAACAACAACTCAAATGCGATGGTGGTGACTGATTGATGCTGGAATGGGGCGAGAAACTGAACTCAAACCCAATATAAAGCAGAAACGCAACACGTACAGATACATGTACCGATGCAGATACAGAGCTAGCACAGATACACACAGTTATTCGAGCAAGTATATTTGCACTGACAACTTAACAATGAAATAAAATGAAATGTACATACTATTTTGTTTTTCTTATTTTCCTTTTTTTATTAGCGTATGCTTCCTAGAACTAGGTAGAGAAATCAAATAATCTTTCGAACCAAAAATAACACTAAAAAATTAAATATTTCTGTTATACTTATACTTTTTACTGTGTAAAATTGGGTTTAGCCGACTCGAGGTCAAGTTATTGTCTATATGACAGATATATCAACATATAACAAAACACAAAATACTTGCCAAAAGGCAAGGAGCTAGACTTAGTACACAGCTGTTGCAGGATATCCCAATCTCCCTTCTTCAGTACCAACGATCCAAGCTTATTTTTCTATGTTGTGTTGCTAGAACCAGTTGAGAATTCTAAGGGCGCAACGTAGAAAATTCGCATGAAAGTTGAGCCCGCCTTTTGTGTTTTTTGCTGTATACCAAATCCTAGCTCCTTGCCTTTTGGCATGTATTTTTGTGTAAGTAAGTATATTATATTAAGTAAGTATCTTTAAATTATAATTCATAAATGCATGTACTATGTTTTCTTTTAATTAATTAGTTTAACATCTTTCGCAACAAAATTTATATAATACATTGTTTAATAAGGGATTTTACAGTTAAATATACGCTTTCGTCACTTAATGGATACCTCGATATGGGGTTTTTATGTGATTGGATATACAAGTATTTGACATATAATGTAAATGTCTTTTTTAGAAATTAAATGAGCAAATTAATTATGTTATAAAAATAAAGTAATATCTTATTATTAGTAATGGGCCCCCCCTGCCCACCCTACACATGTGACATTACATTATTTAGCTTCCAAAATCTGCATAAAATTGTTTTTAAAACTTGAATTTATTAAAACAAACAAACAATTATTAGGGGTGTTAATTTTTTTTCATGACTGTATGTTGAGTGCCTAGTGCCTAAAAGGAAGGCGAAGAGAGAAGAGGAGGTTTTAAACCTGTGTTGGCCCCCCTCCCCCCCCCACCTGAAAAGCTGCCGACGCCCTTGTTATTTTGTATTATTTTGTACTATCAGCTATTAAGCAGATTCAACCACATGCTTGGCAATACTTCTTGGGCTCACTGTAGACAAGTTAGCTGTGGTGCAGAAAAAAAAATGATTTGGTAGGCAAATAATTTTTTGTGCCCCAAGTTGTTGTGGGGTCGAGTATGATGTAGATGGAGAATACCAGGGGTCAAGGGAGATGCGGGGAGAATGAGAGCCAGCCCATACATATAGGGAAGATACTGCGTGCCACGATTTAGTTAATGGAAATAGTACGAGTAATTGTGCCTTTTGAAAACCCAACTGTGTGGAACAAATAGAAAATCAACATTTTGCAGACTTATTATAAAGCAAATGTGATATTTGTTTTTTGATACCCAGTAGCGAAGGGAGACATGAGCAAAATTAAGTTATATTGCCAGAGGAGGCAACCAATACTGAGTATGCCATTCTAGTGCTACAAGTAACAAAAAAAGAAGTCGGAGTGTCGGGGGAGCAACAGGAGGAGGCCCTGAGTCAGTCTTCCTTGCTATTTTTGGCACGCCAAAGATTTTCGATCCGGCCGGCTTCGACATATGTACTGGCTGCAGCAAGAAGACTGATCTGTACCAAGTTTCATTCCGTTAGCTCTAAAACTGAGACTAGTTTGCATAGAATCAGACAGACAGACGGACCGAAGGACCGACGGACTTGGCTATGTCGACTCGACTGTTGATGCTGATTAAGAAGATATACACTTTTTGGGGTCTGCCAGACTTCCTTCGACCTGTTACGCACCATTTTTTCATAAACTTAACAGACCTTTATACTTTTTAAAACACAGGGTCTAATAATTAAAATATATCAAATACAGCAATATACTTAAAATTGAGACCTATATTGATTTACACTGAATAAAGAGACTTAAAGTTAGATTAATCAGTTTAAAATAAAAACACAAACTTAAATATTGAACAAAAGTGAATTCATTGAACCTAGTGTCAATCTGTGAAATGTTATTATTTTGTGCGTTATTTTGCCTATAAGCAAATGTCACAATACTTACATAATAGGGCAACCCTGCAGACTTAAAACCCCAAGATACTCGCAATTGTTCTTTCTCATGACGATGATGATCAAATCGAAGTCAAGAAAGAACGAACACAAGAGCACAAAAATCTTGAGAATACACACAAATAAACCATAATTGCATGTTTTCACACGAGAATCGATAGCTGTGTCCGTCTTTGTGACTTTCCTCTACTGGGGGTTGTTCAGCGGTTCCATTGGCAATGATCTCGACTATTTCATTTCTTTTAAAAAGAAATCACTTCACTCAGCAATATCACGCTGGTTTCACAACACGCTGTGCCTCTCGTTTTGTCCTGCCCATTGAAGGTAAAGATCAAAATGTTCGATCTACTGCACAAATTTGGAACAATAAACAGAAGCGGAACCATAGCTTAGTCAAGGGAAGTCAAGATAGTCCTATAACTTCATCTTAATGCACATACATTCCTTCGAGAATGTATGTACTAACAAAGGTACTCAATTATGCATATATGAAGACGTCAAAACTCAATAGATGCTTGAGCTAAAATGTTGTTGATCAAATATTGACAATTGAACATTAAATTTTGAGAGACTCTTTTCTATCTATCTATTTTTCGCATTTGGAACCATCTCCCTTTATAAAAATGAAAAAATAAATGTAACGCCCCGCGGATTTATTGTGAATTATTCATTTATTAATGATAAAACGTTAAGTCATTACCTAAGTAATCTGGTTTGTCTCAATCTACTTATTTTATTTAGTTAAATTAATTTATTTGTTTTTTTATTATTTATGTTGTTTATTTTATTTACCTTAATTACTTTATTTTGTGTTCATTATTTTATTTATTATATTTTATTTATGGTATTTATTTCATTTATATTGTATTATTCATTTATTAATGACAAAATGTTGAATTTTGTTTATTTTATTTATTTAAATTATTTTGTTTATGTTGTTTATGTTATTTACACTGGTCGGCATATATATTTTGACACAACTTTAAGTTAAATCTACTCATAATTTGAACTTGCTTCATGTTCATATTGGCATCAATGGAAAGGTCATTTAAATTCCGTTTGAATGATATATAATTTTCCTTAACCCATTAAGTACCCATTGAAATTTTAAAATTTTTGTGAAAGTCTACTTGTCAAAATTTTGTCATCGGGTCTTCATTTTAAATTTTTTAAAAATGTTTTTGGCTCTTTTTCCTCCTTTTCATACAAAATTATTTTGAGGTCATCCCATCAAAAAATCATAAAAAATATTTTCGAAGAAATTATTGAAAATTTCTTTTTGCAGTCACTATTATTATTGTTGGGGGAAACTTTTTGCATCAAAACATTCTTTTTTAAAACCCGACAAAAAAAGTCGAAAAAGTAGACTTTCACAAAAACTCTATAATTTCAATGGGTACTTAATGGGCTAAGGAATGTTATGTATCATTCAAACGGAATTTTAATGACCTTTCCATTGATGCCAAGATGAATATGAAGTAAGTTCAAATTATGAGTAGATTTAACTTAAAGTTTGGTCAAAATATATATGCCGACCAGTGTACTTAAATTACTTTATTTTGTGTTAGTTATTTTATTTATTTATGTTGTGTATTTTATTTATTTTGTTATATTCATTTCTTAATGACAACATTTTAAAACCTTACCTAAATAATCTGGTTTGCTTATTTATTTATACATCCGTATCTCAGTGTATATGCAACTGAACCACTGTGATAAACCCTTAGGTTCTCATTCACTCATCCAAGTCTTTGACAAGCCACAAACCAAAATCACACCCACATAACAGCAACAATAATCTGCACGTAACCAAAAAAGGGCTAATCCATACCCATACACCCACTTCCCCACCCATACTCACCCACAAACACAATCGCAAACACACACACATTTACATACATATATGTTTACAGATGCAAATACTTGAAAGTGTACAACACGTGAAACCGCAGAAGTCAAGGGTATTAAACTTCGAAATACCGTGTGATTGTGATTCGAATGCCATTCGAATTGACCATCGACAGATGGTAATAAACAATTATATTATTATTTTTCGGATGTTTTAAAATCAATATTTTTGACAATTCGTCAGTTGAGGCACGTGCGATAGTAGGGTACTCTAGGTTACAGTCGAAGCCGACTTAGAGAGGTCCTGTACTTATTCTGTAAAACTCATACACAAGCAAGCAAACACGCTACAATATTATAATAATATTTTAAATTAAAATTGCACTTTTTAGATTATTTTAAAAAAGCCGTTTTCAATATACGAAATGGGGCGAAAGGGGGCGTGCTTAGCCTATAAAACCACCGAATTTTGTGTCACTAGCTCTTATATTTAGACAAACAGACGGACATGGCTATATTGATTCGAATGTTGATGCTGATCAAGAATATATATACTTTATGAGGTCTGCCAGACTTGCTTTTATCCGTTAAGTACATTTTCTTGTCGACGAACCTAATAGATTCTGGTACCTATTTTAAAGTACAGGGTCCTAAACGGTTTTGACGTCGGTTTCGAAGTATTATAAAAGTACGGCTCAAATTATTTAATTTATATTACATATCCGATAAAGTGAGCGACTCAAGAATGTTAAAAATATGCTGAACCGTCGGAACACCGACAGTAATATACCATGTGACTCTACATGTACCCGCTCAAATACACTTCAATTTGTGGGCGAATGGGGTGTGGCATCGTGATGAAATTTAAAATAAATTAAATTAATTTAGCTATAAAATTTCTCTTCTTATGAGCTTTTTCTTGAGTGGCATTAAAAAAATAAACTTGATCTGCCTGTAAATATTTGAGACCAAGATCACGTTTCTAGCTCTTACCATCCCTGCGATCCTTTCGTTCATACGCACGGACCGACGGACAGACGGGCATGACTATATCGACTTGGCTATTGATGCTGATCAAGAATATACTTTTAAGGTCGGACACTCTTCCTTCTGCTTTTAACAAACCCTCACAGCGTATAACAACAGCTGTCTTTATCACAAACTTTGATATTGGAAAATTTAGAATATAAATAAATAAATATAAATAATTATATCGCAATTGGAAATGGCAATTTTCTCAATATGGATAATAGTCAATGGGAACTTTATTCTATTATTTTATTTTTATTTTGTAAATATTTATTTTTATTATTTACGTCTCATTCATTTATTTTGTTTAATTATTTTATTTTACTCATTTTATATATATTGCTTATTCAATATTAATTTATTTAATAGGTTAGTTTTTTTTTAAGTAATACTTTTTCTATGAAAAAACTTTATGGATAGCTTTGCATAAATTAGTTCACTATATTAAATCCCGAATGTATTCATATTTTTAATATTATTAACAACAACAACATACTATTTGAACAGTATTAGTGCTTAATATCAGATATTTTATCAGCTATTTTATCGTTAGCTATATTATAATAATTAATACTAAATTAAAATAATTAAATATATATTAATATGTATTTATTATTAATACTAACTTAAAATAAATAAATATATTTTAATACATAATTATTACTCTAGTTACTGATTTTAAAAATATACTTGAATTATTTTTTACATATTTTCAATATTATAGATTAAGAACAGGGTCTCTTAATTATTTGTTAATTTAAGCAGCTTTAACAAAAGAATTTCCAACCGATTTCTTGAAATATGTTCAAAAAATAGTTTATTTGTATATTTTTTTATTTGTTTTTCATATTATATCGATTATTTCATACAATAGTAGGCAAATTTGTATTGTGGTTTATAACTTTGCTAGGCTTCGTTAAGTGAATACAATTTCTCGCTTAACGAAAATCGTTTACCTGACGAAACTCAGTGTATGACATTTCGTTAAGTGAATAATGTGAGGGGACAATTGAAAACTGAACCGGGTGAATAGTTCTTAGCTAAGCTGCTTAACTAGTGTTACCATTTTAGCTATTTTATAGCTAGTCTAAGATATTTTGTGTTGGATAGCCAAACATTATTATTAAAAAATTAAATATTATTTGTCTAAAGTAAAATAATAGTTTTTTGCAGAAAATCTAATAAGGGCAAACGTGTTTTACATAATTGAGGTATTTGAACATTTCAATTCGAGCAATATTGAGCTGATAAAATTGTGAAACGGAAAAATTCGGTTTGTGAATTGGAAAAATGCTGCTAAAATCGTTAAATGCAATACAAGGTTAATATGACTTAACAATTAATAATTTTCTAAATAAAAAAGAAGTGGAAGGTGTTTAAATTTCATAACTATAAAAGATGTAAAAGAAATACACATTGCCCAAAATTGTTTATTAATAACAAACATTATAGTACATAAATTTACAAATATTGGCAATTTGTGAGCACTTTTAATAATATTTTTGGTTCTTCCTATCTCCTTTTTATATTAAATAAGTTTAGCACATGAAATTCGGACAACACTGCACTCTGATAAAAAGTGCTCGATAAGAATATACCCTGTATTCTGTTCTGCTCTAAGTTTTTCATTTACATTCACATTTACCATATCAAACATATTTACATTTATACAAAGTGTTAATGCAATTTGTGTAACCATTTCCAACTGTTTACATTAGATTTGATAAGTGAGTTATGGGCCAGACAGCTTTGGCAGTGGGATCAACAGATGTTCAGTGTAAACACTCATTATCAGTTCCTTTTGAAATTAAGCTGAATACTGTAGGAAAGAGCAGAGTCTCACAAATGAGTACAATCAAGTTTTTCCAGAAACTTAACAAATGCCAAATGTATCTATCAAGTTCGAACGTACATAGTTGCCAAAGGGATAAATAAGGCCAAAACCAGTTAGGATCTCAGAGAATCGCTAGCGTCCCACATAAGTAATGTGGAATAGGAGGCCAAAAGTGGGCAATTGATTCTTCTAACTGAAGACTAGATAACTGTGGTAACTAAGTCGTCCGTTGGCATTAAGAATACTACACTTGACGAGAATTCGCATATTGGTAAATTCGGTATTGTGAATTTATTTATTATAATATAAGTATATGTGTACATAGTATAAATTATTGTTTTAATTCATATTTAAATTACATACTGAAAAAAAATTAAATAAACCTTGGTGGAGTCTTATCTAAAGTTATTATTATTATTACTATTACAATTATTATGT
This sequence comes from Drosophila histrio, assembly GCA_958299025.2. Taxonomy (NCBI): domain Eukaryota; kingdom Metazoa; phylum Arthropoda; class Insecta; order Diptera; family Drosophilidae; genus Drosophila; species Drosophila histrio. The sequence goes on along the minus strand of CATQJB020000004.1, from coordinate 8,998 downwards.
TTTATGTTCAATTATATTTTAGTTTGAAATTAATTTATTAAATTACATGGTGAAAATAAATAAACTGAACTTTGTTATGAAACAAATGGGCAGGGGTCTCAACAATAGATATTATTACAATTGCTATAAATATTTTTTTGTTTTTGTGTTAATTTCTATTTAATATTTGTAGAGATACAAATTTGTACACTAGGAAAAATAAACTTCTGAAATATCTTTGAACTTCTATCTAAACTTAGCGTAAAAATAATGTATGGGAGACATTTTAAATTTTTATTAGAGGAAGTAAGGACGGCCTGTTTTATAATTTTTAAATAAAATTAGAACGATAATTTTTTATATATATGGCTTTTATCAATGGAATAACTCGTCAATATTAATGACTAAACGAGAGAGCAAATAAATCTAAATATGTGATCGAATAATTTATTAGATTACAATTTCCCTAAATAAATGCAATTCTGTTAGAGAATCTGGTAAACGTTGTAAGCGCTTATAGCAAAGTTAAAGTCAGACCGAATCCGTGAAAGAAAACAATAACAACAGAAAGTAGGAATGTTTTCATTGTGACTGATCAACCTCGAGATTCCTTATGTTCCAGTTCTGTTAATATATTAATTACATACATTATAAATTAAATATTACTTGTTGATTTTTATCAGCAAATTGAAAAATAACTTTATTTATATAAATTTAAAATGTAATGTAAATATAAAATTTACGAAATAATAATTAAATCTCAAGTTATATTTGAAAATCTAATTATAAGTCTTATTTTTAATTAATAAACATTAACAATAAAAGTTATTTTTCAATTTTTGTGAGAAACTCTGTTCTTATTCTGTAAAAATTTATGCACACGAGAACAAAAAATCTGCCAGCTCTTTTGGGACAGGATGAACCCAAATATCAAAATCTGGTGTATCTGGTCTCTAATAGTCACGCTTATTGGACTGTCTTAATAGCACATTGGTCTTTTTTTTAAAGTCTAGAAGTTGAACATATGAGTTATTCTATGATTTTTAAACTAAAAATTTTAATGTAATTGATACATAACACTTTATTTATTTTAAATTGATTAAATTGAAATGTAATTAATACACCTTATTTTATTTATTTATTTATTTTAAACTAATTTTAATATAAAAATTTAAATTGCAAATGTATTCTGTTTCCAGATATATATAGTACTATATCTGAAATTTTCCCACTTATGCAGATATTTTTGAATTCGGTTTTTTTAAACTCAAAACTTTTATTTATGATTGTAATCATTTTTATATGTGAAAATGCAAATATTTGAATTTGAGGAATAATGTGATGAGCATATGTTAAATGCGAAACTGTGTATATAAACCTGTATATATTCGGTCGGAAAAAGACTTTGTTTTGTTGATCAGAAATATATATACAAATGTATATACAATTTCTGGAATTGTTGCCATCTGTCTGTTTCATACATTCTCAATTATTTTCTTGAGCAGGGTATAGCATCAGGAGCGAAACGCGGGTCATTTCGGCATCCGCTATTTTGATTTACTTAACTTTTGATTTGTTCAATTCATCAAATGGTAATAAAACTTAATGCGAGCAAAAATCCTAAGGAATTTCATATTTAATGTGATAGTATTGGGACAAACAAAGAGAGCGCAGAGAACGCAGATAACAGTTGGGTAACCACCCACACTCACTGAATTGGGACCTGGTGCCGCGACCGAACGGGACGGAACGGAACAGAACAGAACGGAGAGGAGCAGAGCAGAGCGGAGCGCACACTCATCCTCAGCAGCTTGTTTATGTCTGTGGCTATGGGATGTGGGATGCGAATCCGTCAGTCAGTCAGTTGTAAGGCACGATCAGGCTCTGTTGCTTGTCGCTGTAGTAGTATTTTCGCCGCTGTTTGTTGCTGTTGTTGCTCTTGTTGCTGCTGCCTGTGTGTTTTTTTCTCTCCTCAAAAGAAGCGCGTTGCAATTCAAACTGAAACTCAAGTGAAATAATTGACACATGTACGAAATACATTAATTACATACACACATGCAAAAGTTCAATATGCGTATATGTATGTATATATGTTTATATATATAAATATCTAGTACTTTATATTTATATACTTGCATACATACATACGTAGCATTGCTAAATGTTCAAAATAGATTACACGTGCATACATACAGACGCACGTATGTATGTATGCATACATAAATTCGTATGTTTGTTATCTCTAAATTTGTATGCTGTGTGTGTGAGTGTGCGCATATATATGTACATACATACATATTATTGTTGTACATATGTCTTTAAGGGAATACTGCACTTTCCACACTGAACTGAAGTTCAAGAGCACAAAAATTGATTATGATGTTTATAAATGGTTTTAATTGAATACAATAGAGTGAGAGTGATCATTGTGAATGCGATTCGCATACATACATACATACTCGCACAATAATAATGTACTCATACACACAAGCGCCCGGGTGTCCGAGTGATGCATATATTTATATATATATATATATATATATATATATGTATATATATATATGTGTGTGTGTGTGTGTGAATATATTCATGCACTTGTGTGCATCAGTGTACACCAACACATCGGCAACCATAAAAATATTGCAAAAACAACAAAAGAACGATAAATAAACTAAAATTGAATAAACATATACATATTATACATACATATACATATACTCTTATATGCATGTGTTTGTGTCTGTATGCGTATCTCACAGCGTCTTAAATTCGGCAATAAATAAATTAAATCTTTGCCGGTTGAAGGTTTAACTTAACGCGAAAAAATGCATTTGACTTAAGATACTGAGATACTGAACGAAGATTCGCGGTATTATAAATTGTGTGTGAGTGTGTGTGTGTGTGTGTACAGTGTACGATATACAATACACTCAACAAAAAGGAAAGAATTACAACTACAATTACAACAACAATAGCAGAACATGCCAAAATCAAAACTAACGGTTAACTGTTATGTGTTTGTTGCTGCTAATTATTAAAATAAGATCAAAAATCGGGTATGTCCAGAAATGGTTTTAACAAGAAAATTAATATTAAAAAAAGTTAGGAAGCTTACATATGTACAGTTAGTCAAGTAATTATTTTTATTTAAAAATCGTTAAATAGTTTAAAATATAAATAGTTGTCAAAATGGGCATTCATTTTGTTTTTATTATTTAAATTTTAAATGGTTTTTAAAAAATAAGAAACGACAATAAAATAAGAGAGACCAGTAGCAGTCAGCTTTTCACACAATGTAAAGTTTTGAGTGTAGCTTTCAGTTTTTTTGCAGAGCAACGTATGGACGGACAGGTGTCAATCGACTCGGCTATTGCCTCCTTATATCTGTTACATAAATTTGCAAAAATTCATTATGACCGTTTTGTTACTTGACGAACTGAATATGTATGTATGTACATATATATTTTATCCATTTATTTATTTACTTCCATTACTGGCTTAGTTCTTAATGTTAGTATTCTCAATTTATTTAGACAGACTTATTTTCTTTATTTATATATATACAGTTTGGCAAATAATTGTCTGATTAATAAATTATGACAACATTAAAATTCGAAGAAAATGTTTTTTTTATTTAAGAATACACTTTGCATATAGATAAGATCATATTATTGTATTATATATAAATGTTTATAATTTGTATTCAATGACTCAATAAATAAGTATTGAATATTATTTTTAGAATTATGTTTTACTTGTCATAAATAAATATATAAAACTTCTTCGTTATCACTAATTTAGTTGAGAATATTTAAATTTCAATGCAAACTACCTTATCTTACTCTATCATTTAAACAAGCAATTAAATTAAGAATAAGATGAATAGGGGCCTAAATTAAATATACCTAATGCCATGCCCAAAATGGAATTCAATGTCCTTCTTTTTAACATAATTCCTTCCGATAATTTGAACACTGTATAATATCTTTAAAATAAAAGTATTTTAATCTAGAGACTGCAATTATTATATGTGTTAGTACACAAATTAATTCAAAATTTGTAATTGATTCTCTCACAATATAATGATTAATTTAAAGTTATGTTATACACAACACAACCAATAATATTTAATAAAAAAATAATATTTAAAATAATATACAAGTATGCAAAGGTTGGAGACAGCAACTTGAGGCAAGGAATCTGCTTTGGTGCAATGGTTAGAGTGTCGAACTCTTGTGGTGTGGTTCTGGAGCTCGACACCTACCAGAAGCACACTATTTTTATGTTATTATACTTTTAAAATTGTATTTATTATTTACAAATCTATTTTTTATTATTAATTATATTTATTTCTTAATTCTAAAGGCATTTAAAATGTATTCTAGAACAATTTAAGTATTACTATTCCAATATTTATTATATATTGATTTAGATTAGGTTTATGTTGTTATATATACTCTATTTTGTAATCAAAATACTGTTTATTGAGAGAATAAAAACGATCCTAAGTGAATGATTTATGTGATTAAACGAAAACATGTAATCATTATTTAAGGTCCATGTTTTTTAAGCCTTTTAAAGCCTAACACTTTTTTTGCATTCATTTTTAGGACCGAAAAGAAGAAATTGCTAACTCTACGGCCAAAATGGACGTGGCACTTAAGTTAACCAAAGATCAAAGATCTAGAAAACAACAATTATTTGAAGTATCGATCGATCATATAACTATGACAGATGACTCCGATTCCGACACCGACTCGGAGTTGGATTTCCCGAGTTTATTTGTGAACTCAAAATCAAGTTCAAAAGTTCCTTTGAGCAGCAGGTGCTGCAATTGTCGAGAGTCCAGCCAACAGCTCGAAATGAGATATAGCAAAAGTTGCGGATTCCGCTTGCTTATCGCCAGATATGCGACAATAGCTATAATATCGATGCTTTTGCTCTTAGCATCTGCCCATGACATAAATAAGGGCGATACAGGCGATTCATTAAGCGTAAACAATATTTCTCATGCTCTGAATGCAAGTAACAATATGAGTTTAAATGTAAATCTTACTCAACTGAAAATGCAAACGGATAATACCGCAGAAATAGTTCCCAATCTAAATAAGGTATCGAACCGTCGAAATAATAAAGGCGAAAAGAGTACAAGCGGAAATCCAGGTGTGGTCTCTAGCATTCACGGAGTCAGTGTGAATCGAAACAATTTAATAGACGGCGACAATATTTTGCAACGACAGTTGAGGGAGAAAGCTAAACAGGATAGTTTGCAATCGATCAAAATGCATATTCTGATGCGATTGAATCTAAAGAAACTACCAAATATAACAAAACCCATTTCTATACCACAAACTATACTCGATAACTTCTATAAAAAGTATAATGCATCGCTTATAAATTCGATGTGGCGTCATGATAAAACGGCAGATGCACCTCCTCGAACGGATTTATATGTCTCTGGGGAGACCGGGAGTCCAGAACCTCGAGAGACTTTATCAAATTCTACTACCACCAACAGTCAAGAGAACAAACACAATTCTGAATCGTCATCGTCATCAACATCAACATCATCCGACGATGATAACATATCCATCGATAATTCCTCAGCAGAAATGCAAGGCGATGATCCAAGTGTCTTCGACGACTATAAATTTATCTATAATATAGGATTTCAAGATGACCATCAACGCAATTTCGCTAATCACAGATCCAGTGATTATAACATCAACGATGATAATGGCGAATATGAAAGTATTTTATCACACATAAGCAGCATTTATGTATTTCCAGAGCGTAAGTATACTTCAATCAATAATAAAAAATATATATTATGACGAATCATCAAATTAGAGAGTAGAACAATGGTAACGACCCTAATATCTAGCTATAAAACTACTCTTGTTATGGGCTGATTGCAAATCAACTTGATCTACCTGCAAATATGTATAAGCAGTGCTGGGAGACCAAGCTCTTAACATCTCTGAGATCCTTTCATTTATACAGACGAACCGAAGGACAGACATCGTCTATTGATGCCGATCTAGAATATATATACTTAATGGGATTACATACTTTTAACAAACTAAATATTTCCCCACAGGGTTAAAAATAGGTAGAAAAATTCAAGTTTCCCCAAAGTTGTTAATATACCTGTATAATATTAGGTTTTTGTATTGATTTTAATTAAACTATAACTATAAAATTCATACTGGAGTTCTTATTATGTATTTTCGCAACTTTTGAACAATTTTTACTTCATTATGCATTATGGAAATGATATACTAATATATATATATATATATATATATATATATATATATATATATATATATATATATATTATTTCGTACATTCTCTTAAATATACATATTTATTTTATTTCTTGACTATGTTAAGAGCCTCACATGCGACATAACCGCAAGACGGACGTACTTCGTTTTAAATTTGCTAACAGCTACTCGGAAATATCATACGTAACACTACACTTATATCTGCGTGGACTTGAGTGGATAAGGACCAATCAACCGCATATTATTGAGAAGATTGAAGATGATCAGAACAAGGAAATTGTTGTGGCCGTGCATCGGGCCCTACGTCGTGTTAATAGTACAAATTACACCCATCAAGTGAAAATGTTTGAGTTTCGTCACAAAATTCCAACAGGATTGGGACAATGGGTCAGTGTGGACTTAAAGCCCATGTTCGTTGCGGAAACCACAATGGCCAGTCATGGACCGAATAAAACCCAGGAAATTTTTATAAAAGGTGTCGAGTCTTGGATGAAGCCATTGGTCGTGACAACTGATAATACTTCAAAAAATCCGTTGGTATACATATTTCTTATTATTTGTTTGGCTTTTAGGGCAAAGGAGCCGCAAGCCTCAATAATTTTTGCACGAGGTTCTGCTCAATTTAATAAAAAAAAAAAATTATTTTCTCATTTCATAGAGAATTGCTAATTTTTTTAGGGATCTAACTGTTGATTTTGAATTTATTTTTATTATGATAAAAGTCTCAAAAACATAAACGTTGTTAATTTTTTAAATTATCCAACCAAAGATGATAATAAGCTTATTCCACAAAATCTCTTTCATTCTGCAAAAATAAAACAAGACCTTAATAAATATGTTTGTTTATTTCTAATAAATTTAAATTAAAAAGAAATACAAATATGTTTTAAGCCTTAATTATTTTTTAACTTTAAATCAGGGAATATAACCAAAACCTTTAGCCGATAGTAACTTTTTTAAATCTAAAAACAAGACTATATCCTAATCCAAAACAAATTCTTTTTCAACAAGCAGAAAACCAAGAATTTTTACTGGTTCGCTTCCAGCACCTTTTTCCTAAAGTCTGGTGTGGTTTTCTCTATGTATATATTCATTATATTATCATGAACAAATACGTGTATTTACATATCAATTAATACAGTTTTGTTCCTTAACATGTTTTAAAAATGCAATTGGACAAAGCCGAATTAAATCCATTTACCGAAATACTCTTTTCAGTACGTTTTGAAACCGGAATCGATATTTGCTGCGGTATTACTCCCAGCGATCGTAAAGAAAATAAGGAAAACAACTGAGAAAATAAAATTATTGTTGTGTATTAAATTGAACCGAACTAAAATATTAGAGGCTTCCAGCCTTGGTTCTATTTTTAATATTTAATGAATTTTTTTCTTTCAGACAGTCCACATCGAAATAGGTTCACAAAAGAAGCATCGGCGGAAACGCAGCGTGTTCCTGGACTGCACTGAAAGCGATCACGACATGCGCTGCTGTCGATATCCACTGAAGGTGAACTTCACGAGTTTCGGATGGCACTTTGTGGTTGCGCCCACTTCATTTGACGCCTATTTCTGCAGCGGCGACTGCAGGGTTGGATATCTGGAGCAGTATCCGCATACGCATTTAGCAGCCCTGACGACTTCGGCGACGCCATGTTGTTCGCCAACGAAAATGAGTTCCTTAAGCTTATTGTATTTCGACGACCATCACAATCTGGTGTTGAGTGTTATACCAAATATGTCTGTTGAGGGATGCAGTTGTTCCTAGCCAGACCATTTACATATGTATACCTACGGAATAAACTTTTATATGATAAATAAAACAACATTAGTATACATAGGAACATGCTTACAGTGACTCAAGTAATTATTTTGACAAAATATTCACTCATTTTATTATGCAAAAACAATAATATTTTTGGGTTTTTAGAACATACACTTTTAAAAAGTACCAAGGACGTCGTCCGACTGCATAAAGTATATATATTCTTGACCAGCTTTCAAGGGCGTCGGCAGCTTTTCAGTTAGGTGGGGGCCAACATAGGTTTAAAACCTCCTCTTCTCTCTTCGCCTTCCTTTTAGGCACTAGGCACTCAACATACAGTCATGAAAAAAAATTAACACCCCTAATAATTGTTTGTTTGTTTTAATAAATTCAAGTTTTAAAAACAATTTTATGCAGATTTTGGAAGCTAAATAATGTAATGTCAAATGTGTAGGGGGGGAGGGGCAATGGCCCCCCTCTGCCGCCACCCCCCATGCCTACACCATTGCCAGCTTTAACAGCTGAGTCGATATAGCCATGCCCTTCTGTCTGTCTGTCCGCCTGTACGGTCACCTAGATCTCAGAGAATGTAAGAGCTAAGACACCAAACTTGGTATGTAAGTTTCCCATATTCTAAGCAGAACTATTTGAATTGTGTCACATATGAGACATATCGGGGAACCTGATGAGTCATGGACATTTCATTGCGATCGGATAACAAGCTCGGAAGTTATTCAAGACACTGCAGCGTCGGGCCAAAAAAAGAAGATTACACTGACGTTACAACCTACATATAAGGCTTACAGCGTGTCTGTTTCGCGTGTTGCAGAATAAGTACAGGGTTTCTAACAGTCGAGTACGCTCCATCGTAGCTTTTCCGACTAGTTTCATTTATTTCCTTACTTTATTATAGTTGCCAATGGTTCTAAGAACAAGTTCTTTTATTTTATCAAAACAAGTACTTA